>JAPMOR010090413.1:90924-116735 GCA_026543865.1 Argiope aurantia | reverse complement strand
TGTTATGAAGACAATTTGACTAATTATTGAAGATATCATAATAGTAAAATATTGACGAGCTATTTTTATATAGATAGCCTATTGTTCTTGTATATTCCTTTGTATTAGACGAACACGCTATGATTTTCAATTAGATATTGGTTATATATTCATGCTTTTCATTCAAAATGCTTATTAGAATGAAAAGGTAAATTATTTTTTCGTAAATTTATTAAATAGTAAATTCTTCCAATTCGTTGATAATAGGAAAATTGTTTTCTTTGAAAATATATATATAAATTAAAAATTATAATAGTGTACGGTCTTCATTAGAATATTATTTAATCTATATAAAAAATAGGATGTTATTTAGAATACAATGTTTTATGTATTATAAAAGACAGAAATAAATGTTGAGTAGAAAAGCACATTTTTCCTATTCAATCAAATTAGATGTATTCACGATTAAAACTACGAAAATAATCATGTCTGAAGGGATTTTTTCATTATACTACACATGCACGGTAGTGAAAAAAGGAAACTAATTGAACATTGGATTTTTTCGCAATATATATAAAAGAAAGATATGAATTGTTAAACAAAAATATATATTTTTCTAATTTTTCTCATTTTATTTGAATCAAAATTAGTAAATTGAAGAATAAATATCAAAAAAAAATGGGAAGGATTTTTGTGTTTTATTACAATGCAAGTAACGATTTTAAATAAAATATTGAATTAAACTACATATTTCTTCAGTAGAAAAATGAAACTAATTGAACATCGAGTTTTATCGCAATATATGCAAAAGAAGAATATGTAGCGTTAAGCAAAAAAAATATTTTTTTCCAATTTCCCTCATTTTATTTAAATCAAAAGGGTGAATTGAAGAATATCGGAACATATCGGAAATAATTATTTTTTGAACAAAAGATGTTTCGATAGATTACCATAAAATTCATGATTTTTAGAAACGTTATATAATTACACTAAACGAGATATAAATATAATACGATATATTTTCTTAAAAATAATAAAACTAATTGAATATCGAATTTTATTTTATTCACTGGGAAATCTAATTTGCTACAAAGAAACACGTTAAAAAATTGAAAGTCATATCTCTTTTACTGCGAGATAGATTATTTATTTTAGCTTTCAATTCGAAAAAGAATCTGACATATATTCATTTAAGAATGATGCGTAGGATGAGCATTCTTTGCAAAAATAAAAAGTTCTACACGGCTTCATTGTTTTCAAATGAACTTCATCAATTTCTGCCTAATAGAAGACTTTCTGAATTTGGTGAAAATGTATAGAAATAAAGTGTTGCCACATTTTAAGTCATAATGTATGATGAAAAAGAAACAATTTATACTTCAAAGGCATTTTCATCTTTTTTCGGTTATGTGGAATTAAATCCGTTCCATCATCAACAGAGAGAAAATTTATTCTATGCAAGCGAATGTTCAATGTGGACTTCAACATTTTTATTTTATGTTTCAGCCTTTATCTCCAACATCATATTTATGCCCAGTTCCCACATGGCCAGTTATAAGACGGCCAGTAGGCAGCGCATGCGTAGAAAGGCTGAAAAATGTTGTTCGGTCGATGGCAATTAATTGTCCCGACAGGACAACAACATGCCGCTGTATTGTATTTTTCTCTTACTGCACATGTGTTTGTAGAATTTCGCGGGTTTATTTGGCGTGAAAAAACTGATTACTTAATTTCGACATTTTTTTTTTTTTTTTGTTCTTTGTTCTTTCTGATTCGTGTTTTTTTTTTCATTTATTTGCCATTTTTTCTATGGTTTTTCAAATTTAGGTATTTTGACCTTTTTTTATATTTTACCGTGTTTCTTTGTGTAAATATCCTTAATTTTAATTTTGATACGCAGTGAAAAAGAAAAATTCAGAGATGCCAAAACGGCAATTTATAGCCAAGCATGGAATGATTGAAGCTATCTTATAAAATTTTTACAAACAGAAAGCAGGCCCTTTCTGCGTATGCACTGTCTGCAGGCCGTATTATAGCTGGCTGAGTGTAAACCCAGCATTACATCAACAGCGAATTGCATTCTTTCTTTGGAATTGCTTTAATTCTAATTAAGGTAATTTTTTTTTCTTTCACTGCAGCTTAGATGCGAATCGAGAAACTATGGAAAACACAGTTAAAATTCTACGGCAATCCAAGGAATAAAATAATTCTTGAGTACATAGAATGATGTTTCATATGTAGACTTCCTTTTTTCTTTCGTTTGCATTACAAGTAGCATTCACATATGAATAAAAGTATAATTTAACAAAGATTAAATTTTCATTGTGCATTTAAAACTTCTATTTATATTTGCCCTTTTATTACCTACAAAATTTTAATTTATTTTTGAGATACATAGCTCTTGTTTTACTTCCTCGTATACGTCATAGAGATAATATAGTAATCATAAAAAAAATACGAACTGGAGATTTTAACGAATCTCCACGTTTTAAAATTCTTTGAGTTCGAAAAGCATATTTTTTAGAAATGCCCATCTGTCTATCTGTGGCAATGATAACTCAAAAATGCTTAGATCTAGACAGATGAAATTTCGTACATGGTTTTTATACCAAATTTGTGGATTTGCATCAAGTTTAGTGTCCACTTAGAGAAAATGTCTGTCCGCCTGTCAGAATATAATTTGAATAACACGATAACTACAAAACAACGAGAGCTAGATTGGCAAAATTCAATATACTGAATTAAGGTCTATAGTTTAAATACCTATCAAATTTTTAGCCAAACCGTCACTCCGCTTGTACTTTTAGAAAAATGTAAAACAAATAACTCAGAGAAGCAAAGATTAAATATATTTGGATTTTGATTTTGTGACTACAAGTGCATTTTTGTGTCAAATTTTTATTTCAATCGATTGAAAAAGGACGCATCTAAACACAAATTCGGACACTATTGAATGCATGTCAAGGATAAATCGCCAGATATCTCGCCAAGGATGACAAGATTAACTTACTGGATGAACTGCTTCAATAAAAATGCTAAAATCACGTCAAAGTTTAGTACTTCTTAACTATTGTATGCCGATGCTATGCAAAGCTTTCTCTGGGATATCACCTTTATTAGAGAGTATATGACAAATTTCTTTGGGAGACAACTCCCACTGTTATTTAAAAGCGAAAAATGGATGTCAATATTTCAATCTCTCCTCAATTCTTTTAAGTTTACCAATTCGAAATTTAGAGACCTCTTTTGGTCAGACAACTCAACAACTTAAAATAATAAACTTACAGTTATTTATTTTTATACATTGTATGACAATTCTAGTGGACTGTACAGTATTGAAGTGGTTTCGTTTCGTTTAGTTTAGTTATATTAACGTCCCGTTTTTAAAGCAACACTAGGATCCTTTTTGAACCATGGTCAGATGACGATAGTATTGAAGAGGAGGAAATAGAAATTGACTCAATGCCAATTTCTTGCTTACTGTTGTTTGGGGGTAGGCTAATAACATATACAGTCACACACGAGTCAAATGAATGTTTTCTCAGGAGTAAGTAGTCTTTACAAATGCTTTTTGAAAAATGATTCAAATTATTCTAAGTTGCTACTGGAAATTGTCCAAATAGTCTTTCAATTTCAGATAAAATTTCAAGAAAATGCGAAAAGTTTTTGCAAACAAATTATTATTAAAGAAAAAAAAATTGGTATTTATCACACTTTTAGCTTTTTTAAAGATCATGAAAATATAGATAAAAAGTAATTTGCATAATTAAAGCAATTAACTCATAATTCTAATAATAATTTTAGCAAATATTTGCAGGTGCAAAGGAATAATTAACATTGCAAATTAATATAAAACCGTTTGAAACAACAATTAAGAAACTTATTAAAACTAATAAGGATCACAAGTGCACATATTCTCAAGAAAATAAAGGCTTATGTTCTTATTTTAATAAATAACAGCCAATAGAAATTTCTTCTAAGATTACTCATCTAATAGAAATTCACAAAAATTTAATAATAATATATTGGCGCCACAATTTGAATGAAATTTTTCATATATATATATATATATATATATACGTATTTTAATATTTTGATATTTTAAATACAATTTATACACAGCATGACTTTTTAAATTACTTTAACATGACAAAAAATTATTTAAAACATTGTCAATCAGAAATAAATTCTCAATATGGTAATCTGAATATAATCTTGAAATATGGTACAGCTAGCGACTAAATAGTAAATAAAAATAAATAAATGTAAGTGAAGAATAAAATATATGAGTTTTATTTAAGTAACTGGATTTATTTCGAAATATTTGCTCATACGTATTATAGAATAAAATAATAACAACCCTTCATATTTGAACATTCCAGTGTCTTTATATATATATTTATTCAATTTGAAGCATTTCTTGTGTTTATTTCAGAAAACTAAAGCAAACAGGAATGGAATAGGGAAATATTTCCAAGAAATATTAAAGGAAAGGGATCTTAATATGCTAATCCAGACGCATTTATGAATATAGAATGAAGTTTCGTTCTTCAAATATAAACAAAATTTATATTTCCACTGAAAATTAAAATTTTTATTAAAAAGGGTCAGCCTTTCAAAAGACAATTCTAGTAAAATGAATGAAAGGCTTTAAACAAATATTTTACTTTTAAATTTTCTGTTTGATCATCTACGATATTTGCAGATTAATTTGATATTCTAACATGAGAATAAATATAATTCGCATAATTGTTATCTTTAAATTGCCACAAACATGTCGAAAATATAGTTTAGAAAACTATATAGGGCAGTAAGTATAGTTTAAGTGATGCAAAATTTAATATATAGTTACTTTGCTAAAAGTAAATCTCCCCGGGGGGGAGGGTGTGTGCTCTGAATTGAGGATGAAAAGTTTCCGGTATGATGATTGGTTCTCGCCACCTTTGTGGGTACAGAAAGAGATTTGGTCTGTCTCCTTCCATCGTTGACAGCACATACTTCCTTAAGGAAGGGTTGCGCGTGGCCAGTGATAGCCCTCAGGACTCAAACACAGTTTCCGTCAATATTGCTGTAGCGGCGGTTCGGGTAATCAAGTTTTTCCGGGTGCCATCTGGAGGGTCGGAGTAAGCAGTTTCTGATTTACATAATGTAGATGGTCACAAAAATAGATTTCATTTTTAAGTATAAAAAAAAATCAAAATTTTATTTTATTTTTTTGCTTGTTTCTGAAATCAGGTGTGAATTACTGGCAATTCACGCGACAGCCTAAATATCAATTCATGTTGCATATTCCCTAACGCAACCAGGGTGTTGATTTAGAGAATGTGCTACAATTCTTGATGTCACTTTCGTTGAGCTTCATAACAGATTAAAGTAGATAAAAATGAATATAAAAATTAAATAAATAGTATAGTTAGGTCACATAATAAATAATATATGAATTAATAAAAAAATTATGTTAAAATTAAAAAATGACACCAGTTTTCAATAATATTGTTACAAACCGGCAATTCCGCTTCCCAGCATAGCTTGTTCCATCAACAGAAAGAAAGTTTTACAGTCATCTGAATGGACGAAATCCGTGTGGCGCGTCGGAGGTCCCAGAGCTTGGCGACAAACTTGGCGACCATTTGGCGACTTGGCGACGAATTTGGCGACTTTGGCGCCAAAATAGATAATACCCGAAACTTCGAGAATTTTCCCGATCCGTCCAGTAGGAACCGAGATGCGCCTCGAACGTTCCTGATTGGTTGAGAGGCTTCTAGCCCCGCCTCCTGAGACCTGTAAAACGGGCTGCGGCTGCCAGCGAAGTCAAGTCCGAGTTGGGAGACGACGAAGCCAGTAGTCGGGGAGACGACGGAGTAGTCCGAAGACGGAGCGGAAAGGCCAGTAGTCCGAGTTCGAGAGCAGTGAAGTCAAGTCAGTAATCCGAGCCAGAGTCGGAGAAGTAGAAGACGGAGGAGTCGGAAGCGACTGAGGTAAGCTAGTGTTGAACTGAGCTGTGCGCTACTGTCTGCAGTAGATTCTGGTTGTATGCTGCTGTTGTATGCTACACGTCTCGGGTGAAGATAATTGTCTTCTGTGCTGTATATAGTTGTCGCTTTGTGCTGTCCTGTGTGTCTACGTGTAAATAAACGTCGTTGTTTTTATTCTACTTCTGCCTACTGATTGAGCGTTCTACACACCATATCACTTTCACTATCCAAACGAACCCCGGTAAAGAAAATTTCGCAACAATATTAAAAATGTTATGCTTATTTCGATACAAAATTTATGGTAAAAAATTCAAGCACTCATGCAATTCTTATAAATAGATAAAAAAAATCTTGTACATGTTATCGTTAAAGTATGAAATCCGTTATTTTATAGAATACCTAGTTATTCCTTGAAATAACTGATCGTGTCCGTTAAAGTATAAAACTCTCTTGTATTTCATGGTTTAGCTAGTTATTTCATAGAATAACGGTCTGCAGCCCGTTAAAGTGTAAAATCTACAAATTCTGTTTTAATGTTCAAAGAGAAAGAGAAAAGTCTAAAAAATTGTTTAGAAATTCAAGGGGAAATGTCCCCTTGAATTTGTCGGATTAATGTCGGATAAATCTCATTCTGAAGCCTCTGTGGGGTTTACCTTCCGTATGCCAGTGCCTGAAGTTGACAGAGGAAAAGGTGATGCCAAATATATTTTAGATATCATCATAAAAATAACCAAAGAAGGATTTTTCCAATTGGGCACAAGAAACGGCAGCATAAAACAATTATATTCCCGATCCCAGTTCAGTGTCTGCTAACAAAAATTAATTAAAATCGAAGAAGTACCGGATGTAGAAATATCGCTCCGGTTGGTTGCTACAGCTCAAAGTTTAGGTACTGGTCAGGGATTTAAAAAATGTTCGTGTAAAACCCAGTTTGTCAACAAAAAATGTTTTTGTTTTAGAAATAATGTTCTTTGTAATTCCAAGTGTTATTTTAGTAATCCTTGTTGTAACAAATGATTTTATGGTACCTTTCCATGAATAGCATTTATACGCTGCATAAATTAGATAAATTGCTTCTTTTTCATTTTAATTGTCTCTCATTAGTTTAATTTCATTTTAGATAAATTGTTTATTTTACACTTTAACTGTCTCTTATTAGTTAATTTATAGAATACCTAGTTATTTCATAGAATAACTAGTTAAAGTGTCAAATTAATAACATATTACACACTTTAACGGACACGATCAGTTATTTCATGGAATAACTAGGTATTCTGTGAAATAACTGCATTATATACTTTAACGGTAACATATACATTATTTCTATGCTGATAACATGGTATTGTTCCCTCATGGACCATTGTACAGCCGGGTAACGAAATGAAGAGAAAAATAAACGTAATATAACTTTTTATAATATAACACAAAAATCATACCAATGATTTCCTTGATTTGTTTTATACTTATTTGAATTCTACACATTTTTTCCGGCATCAAAGCACATTTTATTCATGTTTCTAAACGAGAAACACTATAATACTCCCATAATTGTCTTGTATATTAGGAAATAATTTGATATTTAAATGTATTAAAAGAAAGTATGCCAAAGCTCCGCCTGATGTGTTTTATAATTATTTTAATTCGACCCAATATTTGAAACACCAAAGCACATTGTATTCTATTTCAAATTACATGTATTTCTTTGTATACTATAATACTTCTATGATTACCCTTGCATAATAGGAAAGGAAATGAAAAAGATGAGACATAAATATATTAAAACTTATTGCATTAAAATGATTTAAAGTTTAGTAAATAAAATATTTATGATTTATTCATTCTTTCGAAATGGAGTTTTGTTCTTTAATATCTGCACAAGAAATAATTTGATACTTGGTTCTTTCCTGAATTCTTCGCTCATTTCAAAGAATGATTCTTTTTCTCAAATAAATTTTCGAAACTAGTGTGCAATTGAAGAGCTTTTGTTACGGTTGTAATGGTAAACCGAGAGAATGAGAACAATAAGCAACAGTTCCCATTATTTCGAGATGAAATTTTAACTTGTATTGAAATATTTCACAATGAAATAAATTTTTATTAATCTATAATTTGTAGAGTTTGAAAGATAAATTTTCTTAAAATATTTATTAAGTGATCATAATGTTTCTGATACATCTAGAAAAACTTTTATAATGACACTTTAACCTGCAATTGCATTATTCATGCAAGTATTACAGATGATATATTAATTAATTACTATAATTAATAGTCTTCAATATAATTTTTTTAGACAAGAAGAATCAAAAATATTTCAAATAAGTTTTAGGATAAATTTTATCAAATCAATATCAAATGCATAACAAAATTCTTTGAAACGAAATCGAAATCTCTCAATTTCGTTATTTTAAATTGCGAACCTTCGTTTCGTTTTCTACATGATTAGATTAGGTCTGGTTATTTCTTGCCTTAAGATCCTTTCTTAGGATAAGCTGCACCGAAGAAAATGGTTCACTTATTCAATTTGTGTATTTTATTTCCATAAATTTCATCTTTAAAGCTGGTAAAACAGTGAGTAAAGGTGTGTTAGTAAATTCAGATTTCATTAAAAATTCAGATTTCTTCAAGAACAAAAATAAATTTTAGTGATTCCTTTCACCTAGTAGGAAAAACAAGGTAAAATCAGGCGAGTTAAAAAAATTGATACGGTCTCTGTCAAAATCAGAACACTCAATTAAAATATGGAAGATTGCATTTTCCAAATGAAGTATTCCATTTATATGGAAGAATAATTCATATTTTATAAACTTACTTCTATTTCAAATATTTCAAATAACCATTGATATATAATAATGGCCATAAGTTGAAGTATATAAATACTCATAATCTGTAAATTATAAATACTCATAAATTAATTCCCAGTAGTCTTAAAATAAATTTTTACTGTCGTAAATAAAATCAGATGAATTCAAGCAGTAGTAAGTAGTTAAAGAATCATTAAATAAAAAAAGCGCAATATTACGGGATTATAAAGAGTGTTTCAAAAGATCGTTTACAAATTTGAAACTTAGATCAGGTATACAGAAAAAAAAATTGTTTTTATAGAATTGTATAACGCAGAGGATTTAAAGCAAAATAGAGGGTTCAATATCAAAAAATCAAGTAATTGAAATGAGCATGTCTTATTCAGAATGCAAAACAAATTTAATGAAATATAAATTCTTAATAATACAATAACCGAATGGAAGGAATAGTAACGATAACATCTGAAGTAGCAAGACAAATACAATAAAAGAGCCAATTGAGCTCGATTTAATTACTTACATCTGACACTAAAATCCATTCAAACATTTGTTCTTTCATCACTTTGAATTCTTTAAAGCAAAAGTATTTTGGCTTCTTGTAAAGGATTTTGGCGTAACATTTAATGATATTTTTGGATGACGATGTTGTTTTACTATCGAATTAATACCATATAACTTTTAAAATAGTGATGTTCTCACTTGAAATTTGAAATAGACGATTTCATTTTTTTATTATTGTTTAAAATTTTAATTAATTTAAAATGAGGCGAAATTTTGAAGTATTTTTATAAAAATTTCCTAAAATATAGAGAAACATCTTTTTTATTGTCACCAGATTAAAATTTTTTTTAAATGTTTCTTAAATAATATTAATTTAGTTTCCAAGCAATCCCCTTTAAATTTTTGTAATTTTTTGTATAATTTTCAGCAATACTTTTCACTGTTGTAATGGAATTCAAATCGTTTTCTTTACTTTATGAATCATATAATTGAATGTTTAAACTCAAATATAAAAGTTAAATCAAGCTATATTAATTTTGAACTAATTGATTATCAAACGTGGCTAATCTGTGATTAAATTATAACATTCATTTTTAAAAACCCGCTATGCAAAAGAGTTCAATCAATAGTCAGAACGATCCACAGCGGAACATTTGAGTTGTTTATCTGATATCCAATTTCTCAAAATCTGAACATCGAAATTTAAATTATGGAATGAAGCTTTAATCAATCCCTGTTATTTTTATTTATTTTAAAGTTCCCTAAATTTGGGAGTTTCCAGATAGATTATTCTAGAATTGCTATTTCTGTTTCAATTACTCTATATTATTTAATGATTGTACAGAACACTCCAGAGTATCCGGCCTAATGTGGCGTAAGTGCAGGCCGGATAACAAAACTATGTTCTATGAACTCATTTATATGCCCACCAATACCATGAGGCAAATCTTTTAAACCAAAACGCACCATTTTAATACGTATTTACGAATGTGAACATGGCCTTGACCCGTTGAATCATAGAAGCACTTGCCGGTAAAGTGTCGAATTAAAATATAATTCTCTGTACCTAGTAGTTTATATATGTTTATATGTTTCAAACATTGATTAGAGAAAAGGTAAATTAAAAGATATTAATTGTTCGCATTTTAACTTAAATTCTGTAATGCCTAACTTAATATAAACGAAACAAACATAAACAAAATTTTATAGTAAATCGTAGGTCTAATTCTTAAGAAAACTGACTTAAACTTATTTTATTTTTTACTGACAAATGACTACACATATATGAAAAGGTAAGAGTCAAACTTAGTTTTTAGTTTTTGAAGAAGTCCTTACTAGAGGATAATGAACAACGAGCAGAAGGCTGCTCTTTTTTTGTCATAACTTGTCGGCACGTAAGAGGACCTTATCAGACGACCACTTACCAATGCCTTGGCAATATTCTCAATGCAACGTCTTGGCGTATTTTACTTAAGAATAAAAGAAAGCTAGGCAGTATAGTGTGGAATCCGGAGAGTCGCGAACCGGATACCCGGGAATGTACTGTATAAATACTTATTTTTATAATCTGTAGGTAATTACTCTGTTAACTTATGTTCAATTGGGACTCAATTAATAAATCTGTTTAATTTTCCAATTATGTCCTTCCCTTATTTACATCATAATGATAAAACTTTGATTAAAGCATGATTATGTGATATATTTAAACAAAAGTCTAAATTTCCATTCATTTATGAAATTCCTTTAATTGAAATGGATAACAAGCGATTGCAGTTTCACATGAACACCTGTCTATTGATTTATGCATTAACTATTCTAAAACATCCCATTAAGTGAAGAGTAGCCGCATTTATAACCAGCTACTGTTAATTTACGAGTGGTTAACAGTCTGTCGGAACCAATCTGCTTTAACGAGCCTGCTAGCAGGCTTCAATTTGATGAATATGTAATGATAGGTACCAAATGGAGCCTCTGCGTTTAATGCTTCTAAGAGTTGGATTTAATCTAAGTGTTGGGTTTAATATATTCCAGTTTTCTAGAACATCGAATTCTGGCAAAGCAGGATATTCTAAATTAATATATTTAGGAAATAAACTACATTATTAAAATAATATTAAATGGAAAGAATTTTTTTTTCAGAATAAATATAAAATATTATTTACTTCAGAGTTTAGAAAAGCATATCTAAATCTTTTCTTGCATTTTTACTTTCTCGTCTACATAGTAGGAAATGCATAGTAATCGTCAAAAAATTCGAATTCGAAATTTTGTCGAAGCTCCACGTTTTAGACCTATCTCAGTTCGAAATACACATTTTTGAAAAATATCTGTCCGTCTGTGACAAATACAACTCAAAACCGCTTTGAGATGTAGAATTGAAATTTTGGTAATTGGTCTTTATGCAAAGTATAGGAAACTTGGTTCACGTTATTAGCATCTAAATTGTAGATTTTTATCAATTTTCGAATCAAATCTGTCAATGGATTGATCATCTGTCTGTCTGTACTTTCACATACAAGGAAATTTAATAACTTAAAAGAGCAATGACTTAAATAATAATAAAATAAAAAATAAAATTTAACCTGCACGAAAACGCTATGCATGCACGGGAAAAAAATTAGCCTTTATCAACGAGTTGCCTTCACATTGACAAAAGTTGAAATTAAAAAAGTAAGTTAAATATTACTGCAAATGAAATAAATATGAAATATCATTTTTCTAAAAAGCAAATGCGAAATATAATACAATGCATGTATGTACATATTCCGTCAGCCAATTCTAATATTAGAGAATAAAATCAATAATGCATTAATTAATAAATCGACTCTAATTTTTTCAAGTGACGAAGCCATTTTGAATTAGTTCAATATTCATATTCACGCTTTGGACTAAGAAGAATTGCATTAAAATATGAGCAAAAAAAGTCATTTGAAATTTTGAACTTTTTTGAAAATTTCTTCATGCTTAAAATGACAAATTATTTTTTAAAATTGTTTCTTTGTGTAATTTAATTATTTATTTCGACAGTACTTTCAAGCATTTCGTAAATATTGGATGCATTTTCTAAGTGGAGCTTCTATTGCGCGATCCCTCAACACCTCATAATTTTTTTCCTTCATATGGTTTAAACAATTTTTCGTTGTAGCTATTTATGGAATTTCTAAATATTTTTTGTGTGGCTATTTTATGTGGTCCTAATATAATTTATTGAATTATGATTGATTGCGTATAAAATATTTGTTGTTGTTATTTTTTATTTGGAATGAATATGTGTTAAAGCATTAAATGAAAGGAGGAGAAGTTTAATTTTTTGATGAATTCTGATAATTTTAACGAATAGTAATGAGCTATTTTATTCCGAATAAAATCCACCAACTCATTCTTCTAAGTCAAATAATTAAATCTCAGATTAGATCAATGGAGATCTTGCACAAGAAACGTTTGCATCAGTCTAATCTATACTTATAATAAAGCTCAATGTGTGTGTGTGTGTGAGTGTGTGTGTGTAGGTGCTCTACAGGCCAGACAATTCAACCTACAGCTACCAAATTTGGCACGCGTATACCTTGGAGGCCGGGAATGTGCACCTGGGGGTTATTTTTTCGAATTTTTAAATAGAATTTTATTTATTTAAAAATTAAGCGAAATTTTGACGTGTTTCTGCTAAAAGCGCACAAAATAGATTTTTACATGAAGTTAAAGATAAAAAATTTATCTTTTAAATGATACTAATGTTTTAATCTTAAAATTAAATTTATATTTTTAATGAATTTTTAATAAATATTTTAACTATGTTTTTCAATAATTTTTTTCGTCAAAAATAAAAATTAAGATTAGGCACGTTTCGCAATCATGGGAAAAAAATAACTTTTTTCAAAGTGTTGCCATCACATTGATTAAAGCTCTAACTGAAAATAAATTAAATCTTTTTGGAAATGAAATCTGCAAAAATATAATTTTCGGCACGTGTCTGTAAGAAATGAAACAAATATGAAATATTATTTTTTCTAAAAAATAAATTCAAGAAAAATTATTTTATGATCTTTTTTTCTCTATATACATGGTGTTTATTCAGTCCCGGATCCATTTTGATATTTAATGACTCATAAAATAATGAAGATGTAAACAAACTTATGGCATTTATTGATAGAATAATTCCTATATTTTCCTTTTCAGGTTTGAATATTTTTACTTTAGTAAATATCGTCTGCGCGTGTTTTTAATTTCAGATAATTTCATTTTCCAGTTCTAAATATCTGTACTTTTCTAAATATCGTCTGATTATTAATTGCATTTTTCTCTCTTTGTTTTTGGCAACTATTGAAATGTTATGTTTACTTTTGATGTATTTATTCTATGTAGTACTTTTGTATGTGATGTTTTATTTGAGCGGATATTAAGGAGAATGCATACACCACAAGAGAAAGCACAGATTTTATGGTGGTCATAGAGTTAATTTCCATTCAACTAAATCACTGACTTTTAAGAGTTAATTTCCAATCACTTAAACTGACTGATTTATGAAGATTTGAATATCACTATTCAATAAAAAAAGGATAATTTTAGATTTTCCATCGATCGCTTCAAAGAAAATACGCCAATCAGCGCGCAGGTTTCTCAAGATTAATTGGCCTAAGATTATGAAAATGGTGAGTTTTTCTAAATTTTTAACATTTAAAACTTCATAAATAAGTCTTAGTTGATCATGGGAAATAGAAACATTCATTCATTTATTTAAAATTTGGTGTGTCCAGAATATTTATCAGAATATGATACCTTACTGCATTAAATTTAGACTTCATAATTTTCGAAATATATTTATAGGCCGGAACAAAATATTATTATTGATTTCATTTCAATCCTTTTGAAAGCAAAACTAAAAACTGCATTTTATTCTGAATCTGAGAAATTTTTGTTGAATTAGTGTTTTAGATATTACATAAACTATGAAAAATATTTTGTAGTTAACATAAGACTTAAATACCGAGCGATTCTGTTTGCAATACTCATATTCAATAATAATAATAATTAATAAATAACAATAAAGATGATAAATAAAATAAAACGCTTGGTTTTATTAAAAAATATCTTAATATTAATTGCAATTTCGTCATTTACATTTTTAATTAAAGTTGAAGTTTTACCGGAAATGGCAACAAATTAGCAAAATATATATAGTAAATTGAACGAAACGATCTAAACAATATAAGTTTGGTATGACTATCAAAATTTGAAGATTAAAAATGTTTTGTTTGAGAATCCTTTAAGAGACCAGTTACTTAAAATATTTAATTGAAAATTGTAGCGAGCAGTAATACTGGCGAACCGGCTGGTCGCCAAAGGCGGCTAGTATAATATAAAATCTTAAAATAAAAGAAAACAAATATTAAAGTTTTGAACGAAATTTTCCAGTGAATTAATAATGCAAATAAGTACAATAAAAATGAAATTAAAAAGGATTATTTTTAAAACACACAATAAAAGTTAATGTGTGTGTTTGTTGACGCTCTCCAGGTCAGACCAATAGATGTAAATCACCCACACTTGAAGAGTATAAATGTACAACAGAGCGGAATGATTTTTTAAATTTTAATTAGAATTGTAATTAATTGAAAATTAGGTGAGACTTCAGCGTTTTTCTGCGAAAATTTTCAAATATATTACATCAGAAAAAACATCTTTACACTGTTTACAAATGTCTTTTTTTTTAATATATATCGATTTAATAGTCATGTAATTTCTTTTCTGAATCTTAGCAGTTTTCAACTTCTCGTAAACGTAATAAAGAGAAAATGCAGTAATTGTAAAAAAAAAAAAAATCGAACAAAAGATTTTGACGTCTCTTATTTAGACCTCCCTGAGTTCGAAAAATCTATTTATGACAAATATAACTCAAAAACGCTTTGAATAAGAGATGTGAAATTCCGTATGTGTACTCGACATTGAAATTGTTCTTACTTACTTGTGTACTTACAGAGAAAGTTTGTCTGACCAGCCTTTCAAAATTACGTTAACACGATAACTACAAAACAAAGAGCGTAAGAGAGATAAAGTGCGGCGCACACATTATAACATTTATAATGAAGAAGACACAT
Organism: Argiope aurantia; assembly: GCA_026543865.1. Classification (NCBI taxonomy): domain Eukaryota; kingdom Metazoa; phylum Arthropoda; class Arachnida; order Araneae; family Araneidae; genus Argiope; species Argiope aurantia. The sequence continues at coordinate 101,384 of JAPMOR010090413.1, read as the reverse complement.
ATCAAATTCTGATGCAAATCGAATAAGGCTTTGAGATCGTCTATAGATAAGTATTTTCAGAAACGTGTGCCGGCATCCTGGCATGGGGTAGCGCGTCATCCCCGTGATCTGGGCGTCCAGATTCGGGCAGGGTTGTTCTTCTTCTGTGTTCTATCTGTGAGGTGTGTGAATGTGCCCCCCCCCCATAAAAAGAGGTTGTGCAAGCGAATGTGACGCATTAAGTAGCTACGTCGTACTTTTGGCCCTAGTTGGCGCTACTGAGAAAACAATAGACGCTCACTCGGTTTAAATCGCTAACAAATATCTGTCAGCAGGCTTGTAAAGTACCATAAGTCACAACACAACACACACAGAAACGTGTAAAAGCAATATCCCAAGGATGCAATGATTTAAATATATCAAATTGGGTAAGGGACTTTGTGAAAGTGTAATTTTGTTCCAGGTGGTTGGGAAAAACGTTTCTATTCTATTTTCGGATAGTATTAGCGCACTCTAGAGGTCAGTCGCCAAAGAAGATACGATATATCTAGTAAAAATGCTAATTTCACGCCAATGGTTAATATTTTTTTAGCTACTGCAGGAAAAAAACATGGAAGACGTTTACTAGGATAACGTCTTTATTAGACAATATGCGAGAAAGTTTTGGGAAGAATCCTTCCGCTGGTTTAAAAACATATTTTCTTTGATTTTTAACAGTCTGATATTTTTCTGTACTTAAAATTCAAACAATTTTTATTTTTACATTAAATATTCGATCGTGTAATTTTCATCCATTCTTGAAAGCAAAGGAAGAAGGATTTTGTTCAATATCTCAGTAGTTTACAATGGGAAAAAAAAGAAAGTTCAAATTACATTACCGCAAATGTCAGAAAATACAGATGAACCATAAAATTACGTTTTAAACGCTTTTATGCGGCGACAGATCATGCGCGATTATTCTTATTCTTTGTCAGCATAGCGGGTTAACGTCTATTAAACGTCTATCTTACGTCTATCAATTTCTGTCATAATTTGAAGATTAAAAATATCTTTTTGAGCATATAGCGTTTGAGCATATAGCGTTGAGCATATAGCGTTGAGCATATAGCGTTGAGCATATAGCGTTGAGAGCGTCATGAATATAGCGTTTAACAGATTTAATTGCAAATAAACAAAATCAAAATTCATGTAAAACAGTGTCTTAGCAAAGACCAAAAGTAAAAAATTGAAATCTGCTATCGTAAATTTCACGTTATAATGTGAAAACATTGTTTTATAAGTCACGTGATATCAATCGAATGATCGAAAAACATCATGTTCCCACTTGACTCATATTTCACAATCAGCATCATTTGGAAAAAATATGGTTTTTGAACACTTCAAAATCAATCGAATGCTAATTATTTTTTTCTCGAGATCAGAAATTCTTTTCTTGATAAACCAGTTTAAACCTGTTTTAATCACGTTTCTGTCACTTTAATATTACGCCTGAGTTAATATTAAAAAAAAACGAAGTGATTTTTTTTTTGAAAATCCAGTTTAAAATGGGTTGGAATGGGTTTTAAATGGTTTTTTACTCTAATAGCATTAAAAGCGAAAAATTGAGGCCTCAAAAGCGATAAATCGCTAATTTTCTGCCATTATATTTTCCGGCTTCAAAAACCTCAATTCAAAGTAACAACATGTTCTCACAATAAAAAAAAAATGATTTGTTTTCAGAATTACTAAGGTTTACAGTTGAAATTATTGCTACTTGACCCTAGCAAGATGAGAAGAAAATTACTATTTTTGACCGAAATAACGAAACAATGGTCTTTCACTGCTAAATAGATTGCCATTCGAATCTGATATAGCATGGATTCAATTGGAAAATAGATGAAAAGTAATAAAATTCTGCCAGGTAGAATGTCCACCATTAGTTACAGTGTGGGAATTCCTTTCTTAAGTTGCCACTCCAGTGACAAAGTCAGGTAGCAGAAAAAAAAATCTCTTTTGTAAGAAAGAAAATACATTACTTACAATCATCTATAAACAGAAGTTGCGCTCTTAATCGATATGGCCTCTTTTAAATCGATGCTCTTTTTCAGTTAAAGAGTCTTGACACTTTTATGAGCAGGTCTTCGAGATCATAAGCTCTTGTCATTACTCTTATAGAAGTTTTCACTTCTGAAAATGTCTCCGAGTATTTTCCAATGAATTCAGTCATTTCTATTTAACGCAAAATATCGGATTCGTAATGGCGATTTTTTTACTTTTTGGCTTTAATATATTTTCATCAATTGTAACTGAGAGAGTATTAATTTTTGAAGAAAAGGAGAAACATTATTTCTCGGACGATTGCGTTCATTTCAAACTACAACAATTCTATTTTAATATTACTTTTTAGTTATGAGGTGATGTGCCTGGTATTGTTATAGATAATTAAAAAAATATATTATGTCCATGTATTTGTTAAAAACATTGATACTAAATACTTAAAATATTATTTCCATAAGAGTGCTCTTTTAGTAGATGGAAACATAATTTTCAATATTTTTTCTCGACATGAAAGTGTGTTTTGTAATTTAAAAAGTCAGTTTGCTAAAAATTCTTAAATTAACTTTACCAAAATGATCATAAATTAATAGTGGGTGAATTCCTACTTTAATTCTTTCCTTAATAAAAAACCTCAATGACTCCCCTAACACATACGGGTGAATTTATCAATTGAACAAATTATAAAAATTCAATCACATTTAATAAAGCGGGAGGAAAATTCTCAGTAATATCTAAATTTCTCGGGCGTCTTCCGCAGTTTCCTTCAATGAGCTTTCGAGACGTTTCAGAATTGATGGAGTGAAAGAAACATGAAGGTTTGGAATGGATCTAACAGTTTCAAATAATAGTCAGATGTCTAAAAGACACAAAAACTATCGTCTCCGTTTCAAAACATGAACGTAAGGCCCGCAGCTGGACATCTATCACCTGTGAATTTAAAATGCACCTGGAATGCTTGCATACCTTTTCTTCTGCGGAATAAAATTTTCAACCAAATCCTGAAGGAGTTGTGGTCTTACTGTATACTATACTAGCCGTATACCGTATACTAACTATAATTAGAGAAATAATATTTGTTCCTACCATTTTGATTCTAAAATATCAATGTATTAATGGCGTTAGCTACCCTTGCGTAGCTAAAATTTTTGGCAATATACTGGCCTTCCGTGCGCACGGGAAAGCAGCATATCAATGAAAATTAATCGAGGTGCTATATTCACATGACAAAGTTTGAAAATTTTAAATTTTTTTGTTTCTGTTTTAATTAGAATATAGATAGACACATAGATAATTCCAAGATTCGAAATGAAATTAAAAAAAAGAAAAACAGCGGACAAAGACATCGATATTTCGTGTCATGAACTAGCCTATCAATAGGCCAAATCTACTACGATTGAAAATTATTAATTTCTATTACGGCCCTTTCCTCATATTTGAGGACATAATTAAAAAAATGTTTATTGGATAAATAGCAGCATTTATAGTTGATTTTAACCTACTAACATATAACGAATACTTCCTTTTTTTTTTTGGATATGATCTGTTTTCTTTATATTGTCACAAGTTTCATATTACAAGCAATCTGTCATGTAACTGATGTGGTCTCAGGAACGAAGAATCAGAAATATATATCAGTTCTTATCACGTCACCCATCTTTTTAATTCACTCCTTACGGTTCCTTAACTTCTCGGAGATGTGATATTAATTGAGGAATAAGGAAGAAATCTGTGATATTTTCAGTGGTATTTGTGTTCGAATTAAATGAACGTTTGACTCGTGAGTTTTTCTTCCGGATTGTTTGGTTTCGTAGTTTGTCTATTGTTTTATTTAATTAGTTTGGTCAAAGACTTTATTAACTTTTTAATGCAGAGAACATAGTTTGTAAAATTTTATATTTTATATTTATTTAATAAAGTTTTGTAGATTTCTAATTCATTCATCTATTTTTTTTTTCTTATTTGCGTTATCTTTCACAATTGTAATTTTGAATTAATTGCTAATTTTTTTGTGTTTTTTACTAGCTTATCTTTTGTCACTTGTTTTAAATTCTAGTTTCACTGTATAAATATTTATATAATTTCTTACTTTTGATGATTTTGTTATAATCCTCATACTGCCCAGTTCTAATTTTTTTTTTCATTTATTAATAGTATTTTAAATATTAAACCTCTTTTTTATTTGATGATGCTGTGCAATTAATACATTTCATTAGTTTTAATGACTTTATTCTAGTGATTTCGCGTGATTTTTGCCTTTTTACACAAATTTTTTATCTATACATTTTTTACCAGATTAGACAAGCTTATTAATAAATATTTTTTTATTAATTTATTAATGCAATTTAATTGTAATGACTCATTATATAAATAATTCTATTAATAATTATGAATTATAATATAATAATAATAATAAATTTAAATAATAATAATTTAATTATTATGAATACCTTTAATACCACACACTCTCTGGCAGTCATTGTAAGCCTTTTACAGTATAAATGACAAAATCATTCATTCCCCCGGAGATTCATTATTCGTCGAACATTTAAATCTTTCACTAGTTATGAGAAAGATGAATACTTGACAAAAAGATAACTTTTCATGTAGAAGAATACAATTATTCTGAGTGGTACAGATTTTACCCGGATTTTTAAGACTAGAAAGAAGTCTTCCTGGCATTATTAACATTCTCGTTCTTAAGATCATTTGAATTTAAGTACCTCAGATTACCAGAACGTTCAAGTTTGTCTTTCAAAGATAATGAAAATTATTCCTTCTTCTTCCCCAAAATCCATAGTGACAGCCGTCTGCATTACTCAAGAACTAATAAAAGAACACCAATTAGTTGGTGATTATTTAGCAAATATAAGTTCGGTCTTCCTTTAGATTTCTAAGAAAATCACATTAAATTGAAATCCATCCGGGCGAGCGTCGTTAGCAAACTAAGTATGTGCTTCGGGCATTTAATCGCACTTAACTAAAAAGGGAATAGAATTTCACAGAGATATCCAGGGCTTCAGGTCTATGTCGTAATTCTGTTGAACTAGATTTGGTATCTCCCATTATTTATAGATTCAAAGGAGTTTATTATGGTAGCTTGAGAATAAGAGATCATTGGCGGGGTTTTTAGGGAAGACAATATTTAGGCATTATTGTTAGAAAGGCATTATTTAGGCATTATTGTTTAGGAAGGTATTATTGTTAGAAAGGAAATTCTCACAAATGTTCTTAAAAAACGCATTATCTCAAAGTATATCTCTGAATGAGGGAATCTGTATTAAAAGTATTGTGGTTGTTAGCAAAAGAAAATTTGTAAAACCCACGTACATATCATTAAATTTATAATTTTTCTATAAAGCTTGAAAAGGCTTAAGTATTTCAACAGTATAAAAAGCAACATTCTCACCAAAAAGAAAGAAAAACAACAACACTGATATCTATTGAAATAGGAAACTTTTCTGCATGCTTTTAGAAAATTTTCATTGTTTCCCATTTAAATGAAACACTTATGTGTTATTAACAAGTATTATGTATTATAACAAGAATGGAGGGAAGAGAATATTTACGACTTTTCTATTCATCATTTTGGAATATTTTTTATTTTTATTTTATGAATATATTGTTATTCCATAAATGAGTTAATAATGAAAATATTTGCTGATCGTAGTGTATGACGCCTGTTAAATGTTAGCAGTACCATCGCCCTGCTATCAAATTATATCTGACATTTTATCCTCAGAAATGACAACAGGAAATTGCTGAGATGGCTCATCTAATGAGACAGAAAAGGATCAACGATACTAATTAGATGTCAATTATGAGCTAGATTAAATTAGGGGGTTGTTACTCGAAGTGATCCATAAACAAATGGGAGTTGAGTTTATTGCAGCCTACATAACTTGGTGTTATCATCCCTATTTGAACTATTAATTCCAAAGTAGAAATCAGTCATTGATAAAACAAATTATTGATGAAAAATATCGCTTTGATGCTAACAAGATTATATCAGTGACACGCGTTGTGAGAAAACGATAAGGATTATTTTTTATAATTAGAATTACTATAAGAATATAAGTTCTATATTTCGAATTTAGGGTGATTTTCTTTAAATATCGTGCCTCAAATAATTTTAAAATCAACTGTACATTTTACAAGTGTGTGTGGGGGGGGGAGGAATTGAAATGTATGCAAGAGGTCGATCAGTTACTATTAGATGATGTGTCCTTTATTCTCTGTCATATAACAATGAACCCTTTTAAATCATTTACAATTTAATATCTCTTAAGATTTCAGAAGAAAATTTCAAGGAGCTGATAATAAGATTCTAAATTTTATGTTCTAGCCCATAAAATGTTATAATAGTATTCTTTAAATACAATTTCAAATAAATTTGAAAAATTATTATTATTTTTTTTACATAGAAATAATATTACTTCATAAAGAGAATGTTTTCTTAAAGATAATTTAAAACTTAATCTGTATGTCTATGATTTAAACAAAAGTCACCAGTAGTTATCAAAATGCCTTTTAAATTCAAAATCATATCTATTCATATTATGGGAAATTCTTGAAAAATTCTTTTTCAATAAAGTCCAGAATAATTATTCTGGAATAGTTTTTTTAATAATGAGCAAATTTTAATTAATAATAGTTTAGACAAATTGCAAGCGAATTTTCTGTTATCCGAATAAACAATTTTATTATTCTGGAATATTTTTTAAATGCTGAATTAAGCAAATAGTGAGCAAATTTTCTGTTTTCCTATAAAACGATTTAATTATTCTTTAATAATTTTTAAATTCTGAACAGAATTTTTTACTTTCATATATTACAAATCAGTTCGAGGTCAGAAATTGTTTACTCGTCTATTCTGATCTCAGAATCCCAGGAATTTAATGGCAATATACAGTGTTTTTATTTTCCAAACAAATATTTTTTTTTAAATCAGAAAGATTTAATATTTATTAACTAATATTTCGTTTTTCATTAAATAATTCCATTACTAATTGTTCTCTGACAATGGAAGAGATTACTTAATTCACTTTAATCGGATATTAAAAAAAATATTGGGTTGTTCGGAAAGTAATTTCGTTTTATTTTTTGTGGAAGTGAAAGACAGTTTTCGTATAATAAACAAATAATTTATTAAATTATATATTGGTCGTTCTGGTCCAACACCTTTTGCCATCTTTTTGGTAGTAGCATAATTCCACGCTCATAAAATTTTTGGTCTTTGCAGCCAAAAAACTGATCGAGGTGGTTTTTGACCTCCTCATTTGAGGTGAAGGTTTTACCTTCTAAAAAATTTAGCGAACCAGTTCTGGCACTGGCGTACTGTCAACACACCTTCTCCATACACATCGGTCCATTTCTTTCTGGCTTGAACAGCATTTTTGCCCTTTCTGTAGTAAAACAGCAAGATATGTCGAAAATGCTGCTTATCGTTCTCCATATTTAAAAGGGCACCAACCAAAAACTACTGCATAGAATTAATTGGAATTTCTCACACACAAGCCTTGCTATATGAGCTCTCAAAGCATATAAAAATTATACGGCTTAAATGTGAAATTGGGTGAAAAAAATGCAATTATATCCTCTGTCGGGGAAAAAACGAAATTACTTTCCGAACAACCCAATAATTGCATTTTCAAGATTTTTCTGATGTATGATATTTGTAAAGTTTGTAACTTGATAAGAAAAGCATTAATTGAATAAATATATATACTCATTGAAATTGAAATATAATTACCTACAGATTTTATATAAAAAAGATTCTATAAACACATTTTATATAAGTTGTGATAAATAAAAGAATAAATGATTCTAGATGTATCAGATACTCATATACAATAAAATTTTAATTGTTTGACAATTTCCATTACCAGTTGTCACAAATTTATTCTGAAACAATATGCTAATGCAATAGAATGACGTAATTCTGTTAACATCGAGAATATTATTTTAATTGTTCTATAACGGTCTACTTTTTTCTCGAAAATTTTTGGAATGACTCCAATTTATCCCTGAGGTCATGAGATCCAAATGTGAAGGTCATTTGTAGACTCATATATCCAATGCCGTAGTAACAACACTCAGAATATAATCAGTTTTTTTCCTTCAGTGGAAATCACTAAATATAGATGATGCACTAATATGGCATGGATTAGTTTAGTTAGATTAACGTCCCGTTTGAAGCAACACTTGGGCTATTTTGGGACGGACCTCGTAATTTTGAACCGCGGTCAGATGACGAGAACGACACCTGAACTGGCATCCCCCTTTCCACAAAACACCAGCAGGAGAACGATTGTCATGAGTGATTTAACGTGCAACAGACTCCCTTACACGACGGTTCTTCGGTAGAATCGGGTCTCGAACCACCAAGCCACCGGGACCCAATATGGCATGGTATTATTTTTCAAAAAATTACATTCAATCTTATACTTTTTACATATCAGAAAAGTATTGGAAATTATAAAAAAGCAAATGTAACTCTACATGCAAAACGTGAATCAACGCACTAATATTAGCCATATTAATTTTATGCCAAATGTTTTACAAGGTGTGGTACGTAAATTTGGGGTTGGGAGTGCCAGCTCAGGAGTCGTCCTTGTCATCTGACCGTGATTCCAAAATTATGAAGTCCGTCCCAAAATATCCCTCATGCTGCTTTAAAATGGAACGTTAATGTAACTAAATTAAACAAGTCAGATATCCTTCTTTATCATTTATTTTAAAAACCAGAAATTAAAAAAAAATGCCAGAAAAAATGAATTAAATATCTGAATATATTAACAGAAAAAAAAACGTAACAATCATTCCACAATTTGGAATGACAGATATTTGGAATACATTTTGGCATGATTTGTTCTCATAAATCTATCTGTCTGCCAGACAAACATATTTCCAGTGCATGAATTTCATTCCAAATTTGATTGAAAATTACAAAATTAGTGTAATGACGACATACCAAATTTCTAATCTCTAGCTCAAAGCGTTTTTCAATTACCATGTTCACAGAAAGACATAATTTTAAAATTGTATTTTAACCCTTTTTTAACCGACGGTAGTTTAAAATAGGCTGTTATCTCCGTAATGTAACTATTTTTTCTAACAGTATATAAAAGATTACGAAGAACGTATTTCTCATCGAAAGAATTGAATATCAACTGAAACCAATATTAAAAATTTTTAATCCTTAATTAAATTATTTTAATTAATTAAAACGTTTTTTCTTCTGCCCTGGATTTGTTCTGTACCGAAATGTATCAAAATTTTTCAAAAATAAATATAAAAAATTTGGTAGTAAAATAATTTGGTAAATAAAGGGTTAAGCCTCTTTGAGATCTGGCACTTATATAAACACCGATTTTTTTTTAAGTTACAATATTTTCTCTTTATATACTCAATATGATAAAAAAAAATGTTCAGAGAAGTAATTGAAGAAATGATGTTGTCAGAAATACCTGATTCTTGCAATATGTTGTTACGCGTGTTATTAAAAACGATTAATAAACACCGATTCATAATAAAAGAAACGTGTACAGGTGTTTAAAAGTTTTCACTTGCATATCCTTATTGAATAAATATTAATTTTTGGTTCAAACCCTAAGAAGCCATTTCGCTAAAAGTGGATGCTATTAGTAGCTAAGAAAGGAGGGAAAAAGTTTAACAGCTTCCGTCTTACTTATCACTCATTAGCTAATTGCCTTTCTCTTAATTACTTCCGAAATTCTGGATTTCAGCCTCTTGCTTGAAGGAGAGAAAAAGTTAAAATATGCCTAAGAAGAATAAGTTATGGCGAAACTGTTCCGGGAAACATAATTATTTATTTCGTTGGAGCGGAAAAAAAATGATGTTTAAAGTTTCATTTCTGGATATTTTTCTTTTGAAAATCATGTAGGCTATTTTCTACTGAACCTGTGAGTTTTGTTGCCTATATTTATGATAAAAGTATATGAGTTAATAGACTTACAATATGAGTTAATAGAATTAAAAGAATGAGTTAATATGGGTTAACATAATTGATAGAATGTGTTAATAGAATTTTTAATATAGGGGGTTGAAAAGAATTCTTAAAATTTGTCTTATGTTAAACGATATTTTATACATAGTTCGAACGAGTGCATTTCGGATCATTGTCTTCAGTCTTTGACGACATCTTGGCTACCATTTGGCAAGTTGCCGACAAATAAGGAAATTCGGAGAGATCTCCATTTGGACTCAAATTTCATAAATTCTTCTTCGATTTTTGATATTCTGATATGGAGACAACGAAAGTTTTATTGCATAATATTATATTGGAGTTTTGATAAACAGCGAATATTGTCTGAGAGCTTTTATTATTGCGTTGTTTTGTAATGATTTGCTACTTGTGTGTAGTTAATTTCTTCAAGTGCTATCTTGTATTATATATATATGTGTGTGTGTGTGTAAGTATATAT
>JAPMOR010090413.1:66850-85924 GCA_026543865.1 Argiope aurantia | reverse complement strand
TTTTATATTTGCTTTCAAACACAATGACCATTCTTCGCTTGATAAATTATTATCCTTTGAATAAAGTCATGAATGGATCCAAGTGTAGAAAGTCCTAAAATGTTATGACTTCAAATATCCAACATCAAATTCAGCATATTTTCTTTCTTATAATGCCACTTCCGAGATGTAAAAGTAAAAGATGTAAAAGTCCCTACAAGAAAGGGAAATTTATTGTGTTATAGATAGGCACATTCAGTAAAAGCAATGTTTTCCCTTGATCGATATGAGCTTTTTCCAAACAAATATTCCATTCCTAAGAGCTCCCTTTAACATTTTTGTAGATGATTATTCGGTATTTAAGCACTTGTCGTTAAATTTACGGAAGTCATCACTCTTAGGGGTATCGATGAATATTTCTCGATAAAAAATCTTCCTTCTTTTATTTTCTCGTATACATAGTGTAGAGAGAATATAGTGAACTTCAAATAATTAGAACAAGAAATTTTGACGAATCTCCACACTTCAGAGTTCTCTGAGATCGAAAAATACATTTTTAGAAAATGTACATCTGCCTGTGTGTGACAAAAATAATCACAAACCTTTTGATCTACACGGATAAAATTTGGTATTCGGTCTTTATATTAAATGTGTGGATTTATTTCAAATTTTGAGTAATATCTCTTCAGAGCAAGTCTGTCTGCCCAGCTCTTCGAATATAATTTAACACTATAGCTGTAAAATGAAAAGAGCTCGATACATAACATTCGATACACAGAATAGATATCTATTGTCCAGACACCTTTCAAATTCTCAGTCAAATCGAATAAGGGGTTGATCGTCTGTTGATAACAATCCCAATATACATCAAAAAGGGATTGTAGGTCTGTGTTTTCAGAAACGCGTAAAAGTGACAACTCATAGATACAATGGCTTAACTATACCAAATACGGCATGGGATTTTGTAACTACAAGTGTAATTCTGTGCCAAATTTTTATTTCAATAGGTTGAAAAAAAACACAAACACGATTTTTGAATATTATTTACTGCATATCAGGGATTAATTGCCAAATAATTCACCAAGGATAACATGACAGATTCAACAAAAATGCTAAATTCCCGTCAAATTTAATATTTTGTAATTGTTGCATGCCAATGTATGCGGGGTGTTCTTTTTGATAATACCTTTATTATAGAGTATGCGAGAAAGTTTAGAAGAGACCACTGCCCCTGGGTTTCACTCCATTTCTAGAAGAGATGAGCTATTTCTAGCAGTTAAGAATTGGAAATATGAAAAAAAGGATAAAAAACCAAATTTGTCGTAGCAACCTCGCCAATAAATGAACTTTCTGAATCCGTTCACTAAAATTTAATAATTAATGTTTCAAAGACAATACTTCTCGAAATTTTTTCTGATTTATATTTGTGCAGATGGTGCAAAGTCTAAATAAAGTGAATTATCAGTAATAAGTACAATCCACCATGCAAAAATACACATTTCTGTGTCCATCACCATAAGCTTCTTGTAAAAAGTATGTAGAATGTCCCTAAAATGATAATAAATTAAGTGCTATAAAATGAAAACAAGGTCATTAAATTCGAAATTATTTGTTTTCATAATCTACAAACTATCTAGAGAACTTAAAACTTACATAAGGTATTATCATTAATTTTGTACAATCCACTACAAAAAAATAGACATTGCTGTGTCCATCACCATATGCCTGTAGTAAAAGGTATGTAGAATGTTTTTAAAAATGTATTGTCTGATGCTAAGATAATAATAAATTACGTGCTATAAAATAAAAACAAGGTCATTAAATTCGAGAATATTTGCTTTCATAATCTACAAATTATCCAGAGAACTTAAAAGTTACATAAGGTATTATCGTTAATTTTGTACAACCCACTACAGAAAAATAGACATTGCTGTGTCTATCATCATAAGCTTGTAGTGAAAGGTATGTAGAATGTTTTAAAAATGTATTGTTTAATGCTAAAATAATAATAAATTACGTTCTATAAAATAAAAAAAGGTAATTAAATTCAAGATTATTTACTTTCATAATCTACAAACTATCTAGTGAACTTAAGACACCGCTTTTATATTCTGCAGACAGATAATTATTGAAATGTAAAATATTGAATTACTTTTTGCCGAGTACATATATGAAGCTCTGTTTGTTCAAATTGATTTAATTTCATCGAAATCGTGAACAAATATATAAAATTGCTAGTGAAATATATTTGATTCTTCTGGCAGGCTATTTTTAATTAAACAAGTTTAATAATTTTAATATGTTATATAAGTTAATAAATAATTATTTTTATGTGCTGTTTTTAATTAAATAAATTTATTTTCGTAGATGTTATTCATAGATATAATGGAAATTAAAGAGAAAATTAACTATCATAATCACGTTGTTATTATATTTTGAAAAGGAGGATATGCAGTGCATGACAAATTTAAGCCTATTTTTAGAAACAAATTAAAGTTGAACAGCATTGCTTCAGGGAACATATCGGAGCATCTATACCAATTAAAGAAGACACGAAAAAATATTTTTCATAAGACTAATCTATGTATAATTGGAGAAATAATCCATTGTTATATTATGATAAGACGAAAGATGTACCAATAAAAAAAGGAAAATAACTTATCGTCATAACAATGGACATAATTTTGAAATCTAAATATGGTCAAATGCTATTTCCCAAATATTTATTGCAAATGTATACAAAATAAAACACTTAGACGCTGAAAACATAGTCATTACTGTTTTTATGCCATTTAAAACCATATGTTTGCGAATTTCTTTTAAACATGTTACAATAAGAAAAAATTGGAACAGACTTGATACAGAATATAAAACGTGCTTTCAGACGTCATTTTCAGTTAGATTTTGGCAACGTAAAAAAAAAAAAAAAACTATTAATACATTCTAGTTAGTAGATGTAGACATGTAAGAGTTTTTGACACTAATAAAAACAGCATTAAGTAAATTATAAAGTCAACTGCGTCTCTTTAATTCAGTACTGCCAACACCTATATAAAGTAACAATAAAAGTTTAACTTGCATCTATTTTTAAAATATAAGCTTCCGCCAGAAGATCTGTTCCTAGTAAACCGTGAATTTAAAGAGTTTGAAGACGTCTTACTTGAACTGACACAAATATACTATTAATTATAATTATCATAGCTCTAATTGAATTATTATATAATTGATTTGAAAATCATAGCTCCAATTTTTTTTCACATCATGTTTTTTTTCTTTCAACTCATAATTTCAAATCCCCTCTCTGCCCTACAAAAATAAACAATCTATAAATAAAAAAAATGAGCACACTATATGTTTTCCAACAAAAGCGTCAATTACGTGAAGGCAGTCCTTATTTTTATTTCTGTCTCAGAATGTGCATAAAAGATTAATAGTTGGCGGAGAGATGTCTTAACTATTACTAAAGATCTGCCAAGATGGTTAAGAATACATGAATAGGATAAGATGAATGACTTTCTTCATGGGCAAGTAGAAAAAATAAATGCGTAATGGTGTTAGCATTTTATTATGTAAAGCATAAACTTTATTTTTATTTTTTTATTTTAATGCATCTGCAACAATAGTTTTATGTTATATTATTTTCTTTTTTTAGTTATGTGTAATAGGCCCATTTTTATATTTAATGCTTTCAAAATTTATCATTTCTTTTCAGAAAATTGTTTATACAACGGTTTGGCTAGAAAAGGGTTCTCAGGTTATAAAAGAATGTAACTCTTTCAGTTAAAGTTACTATTACAAAAGAATGACATTTATACTAACAATTTAAGTGAGTTTGTGAATCATTAGTTTAGAAAATTAGAGTAGTATACTAGTAGACTGCGTTACTTCTGTTTGTTAAAGTAAATAGAAAAGAATGCTTGGCTCCGTATTTTAATAATTTTCAGTCAGTAAATTTAACTAGAGACATGGAGTCAAAATGACGCCATTGTTATTTTTCTTTTTTGCCTTTGTAAACGACAATGCAATTTATTTTGGAAACACAATACATTCTGGAAATCAAGTAGTTACCCAAAGTATTAAAAACATTAATAACAAAAATGTTAAATGTTATAATATTAAAGGTTGGAAAGATGTTCTAAGGAAAACCTAAAACAGTCTTTTAATAAGTATTTACTTCGTTTAGATATTACGGAAGGACACTAATGTTAATAAGTGCTAAAATTTAACAAACAAAAATTAAGAATACAGTATTTTGAAATATTATTTTAAGAATATTTCTTTAATCGTTTTGCATTTTTCAAATTTAAATGCAGCAATGTAAAAGAATAGACCCATAAAGCAGCAAATTCTGCTATATAAAAACCACGCAAATCTGACTTATCTTGATTTCTATTTTTGACTAATTTCAATAAATTTAAGATATATATATTTTACATAAGAAACATGTCGATCGAGAAATTGTGGGTCCAGACTCCATTTCTAATCAGATATTGCCAGGTAACTTCAAAACTATATTGCACTGAGACGTCCAGAAATGTGAACTCACTAACGGCTTCTTGGACCACTTGAATCTATATTTTCCTTACTCATAGAAATAATTTTCAATATCAAACATGTCGTCATCCTTTTCTTCTGAACATACGTCTGAATTTTCTTCACTTTTTTGCTCATTTTTTTCTTCATGAACGCTGGTAATTGTTTCTGCATCGCTAATATCAGAATCACCTTCCGACATTTCGCATTCTTCAAACCATTGCATTACAGTTTTATCAAAATATGGATTACACAGCTGATTTTTTTTCCCTAGATGAACCTGGTTGAGTATTATATATTTATTTTTAAACAACAATATGCTAGTGAAGACAAAGGATGAGGACTGCAATCCGAAATATGTAGAAATTAACTGGGACGTTATACATTTTCTTCAATCACAGTTTCAGAGACGTGAAGTCAGTGTCTCCATAAATAGCAACGAAAACTTTGAAAACGAATAATTTGGTTATTCGCTTGTGTTCATGCTTAAATTTTTGCCAACATACTGCTAAAAGGACAACATGAAAGTACCGAGGAGATGATTGTATTCAAAGACGAAATACCACGTGATAATCAGAGCTAAGGAACAACGCGGATTCATTTTGGCTCTTGTCTCCAGTTTTGGGATAAGTTTTCATAGTAAAAGTAATAAATAAGAACATAAATATAATAATAATAATTTATAATAACAAATAGAAAAAATTCTTTTTTCAAAATTAATCAGTATAAGGAAAATAAATTATTCAATTTTAGAAAATATATTACATACATATTAAATGTTAATAAATATAAAATTTAATATTTATGTTCCTTTAAATAGTCTACGAAGTCGTAAAATGAAAATAATAAGTGTTACTGGACACTTATAGTATTAAAATCATCCTTTCAAATGACTATACAATATTAAATAATAGTGAACTAAAATTAATTTTATGTTTCAACTTTCTAATCTCCTTCTAGTTCTCTTTCAGTTCTCTTTCTAAGTGATACTTATATTTATTTACTCTGTTTTTAAATTGAAATTATAAATTAATGAATAAATACAAATTGCTATCCGAAGTTGTTTAATTTGAAAAAGAATATGTTTTATATTATAGAATGAGCCTCAGGAATTTTACATTCCTTGTCTCCTTTCATTATCTTCGTCCTTGGTGAATAGAAATCTATTTATTTCAGTTTCAATCACTTCTATTATCAATAGAAGTCAGCCATTTAACATATTTATTTTCTCTAAAATCATTGAAGAAATTAGATTAACCTTTAGAAAACCTATTAAAAAATAAATAAATAATATATAATTTTTTTTTAATTTTATAGAACATATTCCAGAATGTTTGGCAAGTATCAAAAATTTGACACCTGATAAACGTATTAATATTAGTACGTAATATGACATTTATTATATAATAATACCAATATTAATAATCTTTAATCCATCCATATAGTTTTGGAATATTGAAATCATTAGGAAAATCAAACTTTTATTATGTTGGTCAATAATGGATTCCGATATTGCACAATGCAGCTTTCCCACTATTCGATTCCATTAGAAAATGTACAGAAAAATCTTATTTTATATGGGTTTAATTTTGATAATTTTTTTCCTATTAACTTGGTTTTTATTACTATTGTTTTGATTCAGCTGTTTTAGTAGTAGCTGCATTTACGCTCTCTAAATACAATGACGCTTTTTCTGTACCTTTTTTAGTTTTTAATTTGAATCAGAAAAATTTTTTTAGTTGCGATAATTTAGTTTTGTTTCCAATTTTTTTTTAAATTTTAGATTGTTTTAATAATAGGTTTTTTAACCTAATACTAATATTTTTGGTTACTACATTTATTTAATTAAATACATTGGCACTGAAATTTGTCAAATTTGTCAGAGTGCAATTATAAATATAATGCGTATTTAGGTATCATCTTGATACTAATAATGGAATCAGATGAAATGAGTGTTTCTATGTTTGCGGAATGATTAACACATGGTAAGCATTCCGCTTTATTATTAGCAGGTGAAGAAATGACGTCATCAATAGAAGCGACCGTCAGTTTCAAGTAGAGCACGAGATGCACCAACGAGGTACAAAAAATGGGGCAAGTGACGATTGAACATGGCCATTCTCATTCAATTGTAGATTGAATTGAATGGGAAAGATCGCAGTTGAATCAGTAAAATACAATTGAAAGGTTTACTGTAAAAACGATGTAGCACCAACCAGGAGAATTTTTATGTTCTATAATGAGGTGAAAAATGTTTTTTGGAGCCAGAAAGATGTAGCTAAAATCGCCAGTTCTCAAGTGATGGAGCTGTTTGTCTCATTAATTTTTTGCAATATAAAAGTAGCTCCTGGAGCTACCACCACTTTCTACTGCAGATTCTCCCACTTAAGAGTACAAAATATAAAGATGTAATGGAACAAGTTCGCAAGCCCATCCCACAAAATGATTCAGTGTGGTTCTATCGACGCAGCAGATGAACCGGAGGTTACAGAAGGGGCATGTGATTATTAATTAGAATAGACTTCTTTTTGTTTTTCAAGCCAAGTTGTATTGTTTATATTTTGTTAGTTTACTTTAAATAAAATAATATTATAGAAAATTGCATTTTTATTGTGAAACATTTTTATAGAGGTAGATAAATATCTATTTTGCTGTAAGAAAGAGGTATATTCAACATTCCAACATGTGCCACGTCATCTGGAAAATATATTTTTGAGTGTAAATATTGTCATGATATGTAGGAAGAATTAAGAAGATTGATCAAAAGAAAAATCTTCATATAATTTAAAATACGGAATTTTCAAACGTTTTTTACGGCTTTCTGCAAGCTTGATGAATTGGAGCTACCTCCGACAGCAAATCCCTGAATTGTTTAATTCGCAAACAATTGTATTTACTGACCATCCCTTTATTTAATTATAGCTCGCGGTCCAAGATAGACCGCGAGCTTCACCGATAATGCACTAAAAATTAAGCTGCAAACGGCAATTTCACGGTAAAAGATAAAATATCAAATGATAATCAAACCACTCTATTGTTAACTTAGATAACTTCCCTTTAAATGTAGGTATGCATATGTAGCTTGAATCTTCAATGTTCAAAAATGATGTGATCACTCTTCAAGGTATACCTCGAGCTTCATCAATGAAACACTAAAGATAATTAAACTGCAAAATGGCAATTGCACAGTGAAGGATAAAATACCCAGTTGATAATTAAACCACTCCACTAGTAACATTAGATAACTTCTCTTTAAATGTAGGTATGTATCTGTGCCTCGAATCTTCAATGTCCAAAAGAAACTACAGTCCAACGCTTAACAAAGAAATCTAATAAAGCATCAAGAAGTAACAATACAAAACATGAAAACTCAGGAATGTATGTGTTTGAATCAAGCTTATTTCATTGTTAGATAATTATTCTTCCAATAGTAGCAACGTATGAATTCCTAACATCCACCTGTGGCTATATTCCAACTCTGTTGTAGAATATCTAATACAAATGCAAGAAGAGAGAATATCAGATTTGAAAGTTTATGTGTGCATAATCTGATTCAAGCTTATTTTATTGTTTGGTTACTTCCCATTCAATGGTATAAAAGTATACGGAAATTGAATGCACACGAGACTATATTCCAACACGCTGCAAGAAAATATAATATGACATCTACAAGAGTTAATATCAAACATCAGATCTTTCATACGCGAACGTAACAGTACGTAAATATGAGGACACTGAATCCTCAAAGTCCAGAAGAAACTTGAAACCAATACTCCTTAGGAAACTTTAATAGAAGATAAAAAGATAATATATAAACAAAGTTCTTACATTGCGTACTCTTGATACTTGCTTATTTCATTGCTTTGGTTTTAAAATTTAGCTTTAATAATGCCCTCATTAAAATTCTATAGCTTATACAATTGATGGCCTTTTTCTTGTTTTTGTCTTTAAAGCAAGAAATATTTTTCCCATTCCTAACACAAAAACCGCACCGAACAAAACGCAGGTAAAAATAAAAGATTCCAAATTGCAATAATTTCAGAGATGGGATATTGATTTCAATTAAAATTAATTTCTTGCAATTTTATATTGGAATGTTTTTCCTATATTTGCCCTTCATTTCCAAGGGTGACTTGGAAATCTGGAATTTTGCGATTGGTGATTATACTTGAAATTCTGTTTTTGCAAGAATTGATCATCATTAAAAAATGATAATAATACATCGAAGTATTATCTTATTTTATTTTAGTTTCTTGCTAAAGAAAAAAACACAGAGAAATCAATGTAATCTTCGAAATATCCGACTTCGAGATTTTACTGAATCGCCCTGTTTTCAATCATTCCAATCCGAAATATATCGATTTTGGAAATATGTCTGTCTGACTGTGAACATGGTTACAGTTAGAAAGAAAAAACTTGGTGAATGTCATTGAGCGAGTGTTATTTATACAAATATTTATTTAATGTTTTCCTGATTTGGAATATTATTTCAGAGTTACTCATATAACAATCGAAAATAGAACATTTATGTTTCTCGTTCAGAGATATACATATTTAAATAATATTCTAGAAAAAATTTCCTGAAATATACTAGAGATATAGATTTATCTAGAACATAAATCGATAGCAAGAGCTTAAAAATGAAATATTGGTGTTTGAAGGAAGCTATTGGAATTGGAACATCAGTTACTCAAAGGAAATCACAATGCTCTTACTAACTGATCTACAGCGGCTATCTCCAAGATTTCTATATGTAGTAATATTTTATACTCAATTACATCTTTAAAGTTAGTTAACTTTATATATAGCTTTCATTCAATTTAAATTATTTTAATAAAAATTACAAAAACAAATTCGCATATTTTACCTTCAACTTTTTTTACCAATTCATTTCAGCAAATTGAACTAAAAGGTAATCATCATCATAATTGAAATTTCTCACTTTTGCTCTTTTATATGTACTGGAAATCTTCTCCACGTGCAGTCATTTTGCTATCACGAAGATCGAAACTTCCCTTAATTGGGTTATCCCCTCTGAGGCTTGCATCCGAAGAAAACTAATCAAAGGATCTTCCGACGTCATACATTTTTTTCGAACGTAATTTTATTTTTATTCTATTCGAAAGAAGAAAGAAAATGCTTCCTTTGTCAACGACTTTTTTTCTTCTATTTCGTTCTTTGATCTAGATGAATATCTTCCAAACTTCGTTATTCACATGGTCTTGTTATACTTATTTTTCCAATCTAAATTCCCCATCTAAAATTTAAAAAAAAATTGCATAAGGTATGCGACTATATTCAGAATGAAGTTTTTGAAAAATGTTCGAAAATAATTATGTTTTAGAATATTTGCATAAAACGATTAAAAAAAAACCCTCTATGTGACAAAAATACACCAGTTAAGTTTAGAATATAACAAGATGATAAAAGCAAAATGTTTTTTAAAAAAATTGAAAAGAAAAGTGCGAGTATGTTTCTTATTTTATTTATTTATTTATTTATTTTGCCTAAAAAAGTGGTATGAAGGGAAAATATTCTAATTTAAAGTTTTATTAAAGAATTTTCTTAAAATTTTGCAAATGGCTCAAGAAATATATTATCTAGTTTCTAAACTAAAGAAATGAACTGTATTTCTAGCTATTATTTAAATATTGGGGTCCGACTGATAAATAACGCGAAACATTCATTTTTTCAAATTCAATTTGATTCAACAAACTTTCAATTTCAATTCAAACAGCATGAAAAAAATTATAAATAATTAGATTACTTATTCTCTAGCTCAGGAACTGCAGAACATACTGAGAAATTATTATACCAAATTTGTACAAAAATATGCATTAGATTTTAATTTATGAAGTATTTTGCAGGAAAATTCTAACAAACATTAGAATTTGAAGAAATAGCATTCAAAGATATAAAATAATATTAAAGAATATGTAAATGCAAATGTAAAAATTAATGTAACTTAGCAAAAATTAAATTTGGAAACAAAATTATAATGGTTTAATTAAAGAAATCTGTTCAAACAGTAAGAATATTAAATTTAAAAAGAAATCGTAACTTTGCAAAAAAAATCGAATTTGTAGCTTAGAAATACACCAGAAAGTAATGAATATTTTTTGAAAAATTTGGATTAAAATAATACAATGATTTCTAGGGTACACGAGAATTTTTAATCAAGAAATTTTATTAAATATAGTGATGAGCAGCATGATTTAATTTGTTGGTTACTGCCCATTTTCTGAACTCAAGTAATTAAATTGAACTCATGTTTTTATTTTCATTTCTTTTCTGACAATAATTTTCTCATAATATTTTAATTTATGGCAAAAATTTTCAAAAAAATAAATTTAAAAAAAATTCTTTTAATTTCAATAATGAATGTGGACCTTTTATTTTATCTGAAAATGATAGAATTTATAGAAAACAGTCTGTTACTTTTTTAAATATTCATATATGTATATAAATTATTATTAAATTTTACATACAACATAATAAGCATAAATAATACTTCTAAAATTCCCTAACCTTCATATCTAAATTTACAATTCATTCGTTTTGATATTCATATAAAAAGTTAGCTGCACGTGAAAGCCTTGTTTATTGCTGTTTACATTTACTATCGAAATCCTTTTAAATTCGAATAAATGTTTCTTAATCTAATATCAGACACATGAAGCATTGCTGAAAGAAGCTGAATTAAATGAACTAATAAAAACCTTCAGCTTTAAATAGACTTTGTCTGACAATAAAGCACATTTGTTATGATATTGGCTGTAAAGGATGCTACTTTTGCTTCGATTTGTGTGGATGTGAAAGAAAGATATAAAAAAATTGTGTTCGGTGAAATACAATTCTGATATTTTAAATAATAATATTTTAAATCAGGATATATATATATATTTAGAAATGGAATACCATTTTATTCTATGGAATAAATATTGAATAAAATGTTGTAATATCATTTTATTTTATGGAATAAATATAGAATAAAATGATGTAATACCATTTTATTTTATGGGACTAGTATTGTATAGTTAATTAGTCATGAAGTAAAGCATTCTACAATGGTTTTAAACATAAGTTAATGCCAATATTTTAAAGCTTTTAAGCAAACATTATGCTGTATATAAATAAAATATAATATTCTATAGAAATATGGAGTATGAAACATGTATTAGAAAACTCTGCATTTAAGTTATGAAATAACAGGGTTCCTAAAATCTTGAGTTTTAAATTCCAAGATTAAAATACTTTTTCTTTATTATTTTATATACGAGAAAGTGAAAATCATTAAAATCAATGTATTATTTCTTTTATTTACCTTATGTATGAGAAATAAATTCGTTTTATACACTGTTGGGAAAACATTCTTCCTATACGGTTACCTAAAAAAAATATGAAAAAATTTCAAAAAAACTACATTTTTAAACTTTTAACGTATATTGATAATTTTTTTTCTCCCAGGCGATATAGATATTATGGACAAAAATCCTTTACTATTTTTATCAATTCTTATAAATATTATATAAGTAAGCAAATAGGAATTTGTCCTTCTGTTTAAATCATTTGCCTCGTTTCCAATCGCATGCATGCAAAAACGCAAAATAAGAAAACGGAATAACGAACAAATACAAAAATTTCATTACTTTCAAATTTGTTTCAGATATTGGCACAATATTTCAAATTAATTTATGCGAAATATATATAAAAAATGTTCTAACTATAATTCATTCCTTTATTCAAATTTAATGTCAAATTTTGTGAAAATTTTATTTACTTATAACTATTTACTTATAATATTCCTTTATTTATTATACTTATAACTGAAATTAAGTAATTAAATTATTTATTGAATATATATCAACGGCTTTTAAACTATATTACGCTATTAAAAAGGTTTGAAAGAATTTTTCATACATTAATATGAAGAAGAAAGGTCATAAATAAAGAAATAAAATCGTTAGAAACATGCAAACTTTCAGCTCAGAGATAATACTACTGTATGGCGTCAAATATGGATAATATATATAAAACTTGAAAATGTTTGCCATTAAAGACTTCAGCATGACAGTTTTTAAAAATGCTACTATAAATTTTAGAAACGAGATATGTGAAATAAGATTCTCAACATTTTTTACACTTTTGCATTCATTGATTGTGTTTTATTTTATTAGAACTAAGTTCTTATAGGGGAAAAATGAAAATAAAAACAATGTGCACAATAAATGATGTTTTTTTTTTAAATGTTACAGGGGGAATCGAGAATCCATCAAGAAATACTATCATATTTATTCCTATATTTCTCATAATTGAGAGACTTTTAAAGAATTGTTAACATCCACAGCGAATATTTCTAAACTATGATCGCACGAAGAAAATGAACTAACTCTAAACTTTTGAGCAGCCTTTAAATTAAATAAATAATATTTATGCAACATATACTAATGTCTAAAAATAAGTGGTCTATATTGTAAGAAAAAAATAAAGTTTTATATTTTTATTATTAAATAGAGGTATATAATATGCAAACACGTTATTGGAAAAAGATTTTAAAATAGCAAATTTTTAGAAATATTCTGGAGATACAATAAAAAAAAGCATACTGATGCCTGATTTTTGAAAGGACAGTCATAAAGAACTTAAAAATTTGATTACATTCTTTTGTGAAACCATATTAACATATATCTCCAATTCTCTTTATAATGCATATATAACATCATTTGCCTCCAATCACGACAACAAAATTCTGGAGAATTAAAGATCACTGCTACACTTATTTTTGAGTCCTACAACAAGGTCTTTATTGTTAAACGGTGATGGATTGTTTGTCCCATGTGTCTTCCAAATGCATTCCGAACATTTTCTAAGGATTTAAGTCGGATGGTTTTGCTTGGCATTCAATTCATTATATTCTTTCACTTTCAGGAAGAAAGTAAACACATGCCTTATTTGACGATGGGAATATGATTCATAAACATGAGACAAATAAAGAAAATTGGATATATGAGAACGATATAATATAATAATAAATTTTATATTTATAATTCCATTTTCTAAAACGATATGTTTTAAAAGTTCCTTTATTATTAGATCTGCTCAGACTGTAGCATAATTATTTCTGGAATGATTCACTTTCAGACGATTTGCGAAAAAAATAGACAACTGCAGATTCATTCCGAATATATTGGTATTTCAAATCAGATTATCAACAATATTTGCTTGTATCTGAATGCCTTGTGAATATCATATTTCTTCAATGTTGATCAATTCCGATGGCGTAGTTGAAAGAAACAGATCTTTTATTTTTTAATGAAAAACTTATCGAAACACATCCAACCTGAGAACAAGCACACTAACATAATTAGTGTATTTGCTAGAGTGCTCTTGTATTTATACTCTTGCTGATTTGACAACAGTTTTCTGTTGGTATTCTTTGGATCTACTCTGTAAAAAAAAACTGTAATGTTCTTGCATAGACAAAATCCTCTTTTGGTTTGGTGGATAGACCGACGCTAAAATATTGTTTAGGATATGTAATATCGCGTATCTAAGCAATTGGATTTGGAGTAAGGAACAAAATATCACAAATATTTCAATAGTTTCTGAATGGATACCAGGTCAAACAAACTCGGTCCTTAGCAAAAAACTTGGTGATAGTTAAGATGATTTTGATGAAAAAAAAAATAAAGCATCCCGAATATTTGAGAATTTTGATGGTATCACCATTCAAGTTCGAATTCCACCGTTTATTCTAGAACCTTCTATACCTTGATACAATAGAAATGAAGACAAACAGACAAAACAGATGTACAGACAAAGCGGACAAAATGTATCAGTAAAGTCGAGGAAAGTAATAGTCGAATGTTTTCTTTAAAGTATTTATCTGTAGGGATTTCTTTCTCCGAGCTTGCTTAGTACCAGTTTACTTCAAGGATTTATTATTAAAGGATCAGATCAATATGGCTGCGGTGATGGCGACGGTCCCCTTCATTATGTCCCTAGCTGTCCTCTCACCATATCTTTCCATCTCAACAAATCCATCCACGATCTCGAACGAATCTGGCGGATCAACGTTATGGGAAACAAGATGCCCAAGGTTCAAATCAGAAACATTTTTCAGTTCCTATAAGAAAACGAGAAATTGATTTCCCCAGACTCAAGTCCTGAATAAATTTCCATCGCTTGCCTGAATGAGATCATTCACCAGAATATATTAACTTCAATAGAATTCCTCAATTCTTACTCACCACCGAACACTCCCTTAATCATCACAGTATTGTATATAGTTATTTCTTCTGTGTATCGTATGTAAACTTCATTTTTTTCCTTCTTAATAACTCTTTCCACTTATATCCATTCAACCGAAAGGGAATCCTAGAGATTCCAAGTTCGGGGATATTCTGTGGCTGAAGAAACAAAGCACCAATCTGCTGTTCCTCAGCTGTTGATTTTTGCGAGTGCTGTTTTCTGGATGCTTCATTTGTATTTTGTTACCAGTGTTTCGTGTAGAATAAAAAAAAATCACTATCGTTACTGAACTTCTTAGACTTATCACTATGCGCGAACTAGACTCATTTCTTGTTAACAAATATCTATTTGCGACTAATATCTTTAGAAATTTCATAAAAATTTTCAAAACCTCACGTGCTCTTTTGGCAATTCCAAATTCATAAGCAGCCTCTGTGCTCATATAGTCCTCTAATGTATACACAATATTTTCATGAGAGAAAATTTAACTGAAAAATAAGACGACTATTCAGTAGAAGTCATCTGGATGTAACATAAACATAAATCATATTCTTAACACATGCTATTTCATTTTTCCACATTGTCTGCCTTTAACTTTTATCCAGATCTCAGTGTTTATCCTCTAAAAGTCACGTGCATGTCACATATTCAGACAAATTGCATACTCATAAACGCATAGTAAGACCTTTTCTCCATCTTAGCAAATAAATCAATTTCCAAAGGCAACTTACAATTTATTTCTTGTTGTAAGCATTTTGTTCCTTACCCTTACCATTATGGACACAAATGTGTTTAACATATCGTCATTCGCTTCTGCAAATATAAAATAAGTTTCATTATTGAGAAAAGGACGAACTTAGGTTAAAGAATATTATAAAAAAGTTGATTAATTTTTTTAAATTTTTAAGAAAACTCTTGATGGGATACACTTTTTTTCCAGCAGAATCAAAGACAAATCAAAAATCGTTCCAAAACATATTTGTACGTTGATCTGTTCTGAAAGTAAGTTTGTACGTAAGATTTGTATAATTTATATATGTTGATGTAGGCAAACACATTTCTGGATTAATAAGAAAGCCAAATATATAACATGAATTCAGTATCATGATCTGATTTAGTGACGCTTTTAAAGAAACGTAGATAATCCAAATGGTAAACGAGAAAGAACAAATAATTTTAAAGATTCTGGTGGGTGAGGGGACCAACAATACTCCATCTATGTCATCAACAGAAGCATTTTTTTTCCAAACATGACATTAATTTTGTTTGAACTTTTTGAGAGATTTCTCTTTGCTGTCTAAATAAAAGAATACGTTTTTCATAATCAAGGTCAAAAATAAACAAAATTTACTTATTATTTTGTTTATTTTTTACCTTGAATATGAAGAAAGCTTAATAACGTTCTCCATAATCAAAGTCAAAGATAAATAAACAAATTAATCAAAGTCAACAACAAGTCAATCATAGTCAACGTCAAAATGAATCAACAAGGTCAAGATAAAGGATAAATCAACAAAAAAATTGTGAATTTAATTGGACTTCTATAATGTGGATTAAAAAAGAATATTAGCAGAAGCAATAAAGCAATAGAAAGGATTGTGCATTATAATTTTACGATATAATTGAAAACGCATAGTTTGAGTCATCTAGTTTAGTCGGTCAATTTTTTATAAGGGTGTTTAGAAACAAGTAAAATTAATATATTCAGTATGATAAAGTAATATAAAAATATGAAAGTAATTGAATCTTTATTATGCAGATTTTACCAGTCAGCAGACGCACAGGGTCTCTTTGACCCCTTCATTTCTCTTTTGTTACGACATTCTAGGAACTTGTAAACGTTTACACTTGTTACTTCTTATACTTTCATGGGGAATTTAGAAGAAGAAGATTAGAAAACAATTAAACAATGTATATTATTTTTATAGGAGGGTTGGAGTCAATTTTGACCCCTTCGGGGGCAAACTTTTCAGATTCTTTTAATGTTATGACTATAGCAGTGAGAAGCATAAATTCTGAAATCATTCCGCAGTGCTTAATACTAATAGAAAAAAAGAATGATGACAGCTCAGTTTCACAATATAGTCATGAAAATCAGTCAAGTGAGCATGATAGAGAAAAAAAATGATGATAGCTCAGTTTCACAATATAGTCATGAAAATCAGTCAAGTGAGCATGATAGAGAAAAAAATGATGACAGCTCAGTTTCACAATATAGTCATGAAAATCAGTCAAATCAGCATGATAGAGTTTTTTTTAGTTTAGTTTAGTTATATTAACGTCCCGTTTGAAGCAACACTAGGGCTATGTGAGCATGATAGAGAATCGGAACAAAACGTAGATTCTTAAGACTCCAGAAAATTTTACCGGGTCCTTTCCTACTCGTGAAAAATGAAGCAATTCCTTATATAAAATGCATTCATTTATAATATGAATATAATGATGGAGTAATGATAAAAGAGTTTTTGAGTATGTATTAAAAAAATGAAAGATAAATGTTATGAATTTTCAAAGTTCTATAGTTAAGTTTCTCAAAAAATTGCAAATGTAAACTATATGTAAAGAAGATATTTTCTTATTCTTCCAAAATTTTTATACAGGAAAAAAACTACTTACATTAAAAATAATAAGTTTTATACGAATGGACTAGAGAAAAAGGATATAAATACAGAAGAGGTCAGAAATAAAGGGGCTAAGTTCAATTTCGGTTTTCCATAATAAAGTTCGCATTTATATCTGAAATAATAACATATTTGCAAAGAAAAACATTTACGTATACTGAGCGTATTTTATTTTTATACAAATAGCCAATAAGATAAGGGGTAAGTCCTAGACTGACTCTCCGATCCGCCAGAAGGCACCAGGATCAAACCTGAATGACCGGATCGCCGACACAGCAACACTAAAGGGAACTGTGTTTGCGCCCTAATGGCCGTCACCGACCATGGTATAACCCTTTCCTATGGACCTACGCCCCGGCATCGATGGGAGGAACCAGATCCTCACCTCTTTTCGTGTACCCACAGGGGAGGCAAGAACCAACCATCATGCCGGAAGCTTCTCATTCTCAATTACGATGTGTCTCCGGAATTTAAGATAAAAGGTAAATACCTGACAATTTGGGATCAAAATGATCTTGCGGATGTGCTAATGTTAAAAAAATGGATGCCTGTGTTGAAGGGTTAAAAGAGAAAGGGCAGAATCAATAGATTAGTAAAAAAAAAACTTTTGAATATAATTGGAAAAGCATTGTTTGAATGGTCGAGTTTCTTATAAAATATAATACATAATATTGAATTTATCGATACAATAATTTTTTTTGGAGTTGCTGGATTTGAAGTCACAAATATAAAACCAATTTTTCTTTTGTCTATATCTATCTATACTTATAATAAAGCTCAATGTGTGTGTGTGTGTGTGTGTGTGTGTTGGCGCTCTACAGACCAGACCATTCAACCTAAAGCTACCAAATTTGGCACGTGTATACCTTGGAGGCCGGGAATGTGCACCTGGGGGTTATTTTTTCGAATTTTTAACAAGAATTTATTTATTTAAAAATTAAGCGAAATTTTGACGTGTTTCTGCTATAACTGCCGAAAATATTACCGTACAAAAACGATTTTTACATGAAGTTAAAGATAAAAAATTTATCTTTTAAATGATACTACTGTTTTGATCTTAAAAATAAATTTCTAATTTTAATGAATTTTTAAATAAATATTTTAACTATGTTTTTCAATAATTTTTTTCGTCAAAAATAAAAATGAGGATTAAGCACGTTTCGCATTCAGGAGAAAAAAATAGCTTTTTTCAAAGTGTTTCCATCACATTGATTAAAGCTCTAACTGAAAATAAATTAAATCTTTTTGGAAATGAAATCTGCAAAAATATAATTTTCGTCACGTGTCTGTAGGAAATAAAACAAATATGAAATATTATTTTTTCTAAAAAATAAATTCAAGAAAAATTATTTTATGATCTTTTACACTCTCTATACAGGGTGCTTATTCAGTCCCGGATCCATTTTGATATTTAATGACTCATAAAATAATCAAGATATAAACAAACTTATGGCATTTATTGATGGAATAACTCATATATTTTCCTTTTCAGGTTTGAACATTTTTTTTTGTAAATATCGTCTGCGCATGTTTTTAATTTAGGATAGTTTCATTTTCCAGTCTAAATATCTGTACTTTTCTAAACATCATCTGCTTATTAATTGCATTTTTGTCTCTTTTGCTTTTGGCAATTATTGAAATGTTATGTTTTCTTTTGATGTGTTTGTTCTATGTAGTACTTTTGTATGTG
>JAPMOR010090413.1:38656-61850 GCA_026543865.1 Argiope aurantia | reverse complement strand
TATATATATATATATATATATATATACAGAGTAATTAAGAAATAACATCAGGTGTTATGTACTGGACGAAATATAACAAAATTTGCCCACTATACACATTAAAGTATGTATTTTGATTTGTCAAGAAAAAATAATGAGTTCCAAAAAACGACGATAGGGGAAATCCTGGGGCTTGAGGCGCATAATGTGAGAAAAAAAGAATACATAACTACCATTGGAAACAGTAAATAACAACATGCCAACTTCTAATGATAGGTGTTTATTATAGCAACTTAATAATTTGGTGGTCCAATAATTACATGCGGTACACAAGGTTTTCGACGGTGGCTCGCAACATATCGGCATTTATTCCTCTGACGTGTAACGTTATTTGATCTTTTAAAGTAGGAATGTCAGGAACATGTCCTTGATACACAACGATTTTCGAGTGAAACAGAACCGCCTCACAACCAGAAATTGACCAATATTCAGATCAGTGTCATCAGTTAATGGGTGTAATCTTATACGGATAAAATTTCAGTATCTTACACACTATCTTCTGCATCGTCGAGAACGGAGAATCTATTTGATATTGAACGTTCACTGCTGGTAACCTGCTTATTAGCTGTCACCTGATCCATAACAGCTGTTGCAACTTCTTCAACTTGTTCCTGCTTGATAACTTCAGGTCCTCGACCTGGTTGCACACCAAGAATTCCTATTGTTTCAAATCTTTCAACCAATCTTCGTAAGTTAGTTACGGTCATCGGTCCTCTACATAACTGTTTTAACCACCGGTATTCACGTAGAACAGCACAGGCATTTTCATCCCACTAATAAAACAGCTTGAATAATAAGGCGCGTTCACGTATTGACAAACGCAATCGAATCTTGCAGAATGACATAAATTCTCGCAATCCTTCCTTTTATCTTCGATGTCATGTCACAAAGTACCCGTATAAGCAAATTGCATAATAAAGTTTTCGATCGCATCGCCAAGATTTCCCCTATCGGCGTTTTTTGGTACTTAATTTTTTCTTGATAAATCGAAACCGCATACTTTAATGAGTATGGTGGCCACATTTTGTCATATTTCGTCCGGTACATAACACGCTACAGGGCTCCGAACACCTTCTGTTATTTCTTGATCATCCTGTATATATATGTAAAAATTTCATCATTTATGAAGCAAAATTTATAACAGAGCCAAGATTAGTAAACAATTGACAAACGAATAGATATTTTCATATCCGTGCAAACATCTCATCATCATGTATGGAACTGAACAATGGTTGAACACATTAATTTTTAAAAATATCTCAATATTTAAATTACTTAACACATAAAAGTAATATTCTCAAGCATGAAAGTTTATCGTTTCAATAAAATAAATAAAAACTATAATTTTTAAGAAAAATAAATAATATAATACAATTTATTTTTTTTATATTACTGCTTATATGTATTTCATGGAAAATTAATACTTTGCTAAATGGGAATAAACCTGTCAAAGAAATATTTGATCAATGCATCAGAATGAATTTATTTTATTCTTTTTTTTCCGTTTTCATTTTATTTCAAGCTTAGATTGCAAACTCTTCATGTGCCAACGCATACAACACAAGACTTACGAACGTAATGCAGTGCTCAATATGGCAAAAATTTAGAAGCTTACCCATTTCTCACTATTTTTATTTGCGTTAATTTTTCAAAAATTGTTTGTTTGTTTGTTTGTTTTCTTTAGTAAATCTACAGGGTTAACAAGAAATAAGTTACGCACTTAAGAGGGCTATAAAATGAGTTCTATTGATCCAAATGAGATAAAAATTGAACTACAGATTGTTGAGATGATGCGCTTTACATTTATTAAATAAGATAAAATTAGTACACAAATTCACCATTAGATGGCTTTGTAATACACATAATACCATTTAATATGGTTTATAATTGTTAAATAAAGAAAAATTAAAATTACTCAATAAGTTCTCCTTCATTTTCAACAATATGCTCTAATCGGAGAACCATATTTTCTATAGATGATCGGAATGAGTCTGCCTGAATATTAAGAATATTAAGCGCCGAATGTTGTCCTTCAGATGTGGTAGATATGATGGCATTTGATGGTAGATATTGTCCTTCAAATAACCCCACAACCAAAAGTCGTAATGGGTGATGTCCGGCGAGTGTCATTCTATTGGGAAATGACGGCTGATAACTCGTGTTTCTGTGAAATACTGTATTAACAATCGCTTTACATGACGATCAATATAAGTTGGTGCACCATCCTGCATGAAAATGATGTCTTGAAGGCATCCACGCTGTGGACGAATTGGGATTACAAATTTCCTCAGCATATCATAGTACAGTTGTCATGTTAAGGACCAGGTTTGGATTCCATTTGAAGTTATATCGTCAAAGAAATGCGGACAAACGATAAAGGAAGTTGTGAAACCACATCATACTGTCACTTTTTCATGATGCAAGAGTTGTTTCTAGATGACATGAGGGTCTTCTTCTGCTCCAATTCGACAGTTGTGGATATTTACTTGCCCATTGAGGCAAAAGTGGGCCTCATCACTCCACAGAATGTTCCATGCCTAAGTTGTGTCAACCACCATTCGAGCAAGGAACTGAAGTGCAAAAGTTTTACGGACCTCTAAGTCTCCATCCTACAACAATTGAATAGACTTGATTTTGTATGGATAAAAATGCAAAATCTGCCAGCGATCTTTCGTACAGTTGAATACGGAATATCCAGAACACGGGAAAAAACTGGCAAACACACACTATTATGCGGCGACTAACTGTTGTCTTCAACGAGCGCGGTCGCAACATTTTCGACGCTGGAAGACGGGATTTTTTTTCGTCTCCTACCTGGAAAAATGCAATTGTCCAGTTTTGATTTGTTTTATAATTTCTTCGTCATCTATCGTAGGGTGCCTGTAGACATTGGACATATTCTTATCTGCTTCATCCGACGAAATTCCTTTAGAGCTGCAATGGAGTTTTGTTGGGTCTAGTAGAACAATTTCTCAGGAAGCGGTTTTTCTTGCAACGTATGCATGATGAACAGAGAAGAAACTAATGTCAGTGCAGAATCCTCCTTCTTTCTATCCAAAGTAAAATGGTAATAAACATACGCTGTAATGCAAATTATCTTTCACATTTTCAATATATGCAAATAAATGCCATTTGTGTTATAGCGCCATCTATTGGTGAATTTTTGTGCTAAAAATTTTTAATTGATAAATGTAACACGGGTCATCTGAATAATCTGTAGTTCAAATTTTATCATTTGGACAAATAGATCGTATTTTAGAACCTTCTCAAATGGACAACATATTTTTGGCTAATCCTGTATATCTAATCTCTCTCTCTCTATATGTATGTGTGTATGTGTGTGCTCACGCGCGCGTGTGTGAGTGCGTTCACACGCGTCTGACAATTTTATAAGTGCGAATTGTTACATTTAATATGTTTTTTAAAGAAATGGCTGTTTAAATCCAGACGAAAGTAATTATAATTAGACTTATATAAGCAAAACAATAAACCGCTAATTAATAATCTCTTTTTAACAATAAAATATATAATCAATAAATATATAATCAACAACATTCTATTATCATGTTATTCAAAATGTCAATGCATTTCTTATTCCAATACGTCTTATTTTTATTGCTTTCATTTTTGTCTGTTTGTTCTGTACAAATTTTGTAATTCATTTTAAACTAATTTCCTGATGAACTAGTCTTTAAACTGTACATATAACTCAGAATTGGATGCCACTGCAATATTAAATCGCCTTCTTTTCTATATATACGGCACAAATTATTTCGCAATGGATTAAAAACTTTTATTACTGACAGATTGCACGATGACTAATCTTTAGATTATAGGGAAGACAATTTAAATTCGTTTGCTAAATATCACGCAGGCAAGGCTCAAAAGCAGAAAGTAATTATTTAAATAACAATTTTTTAATATACCACGCTTTCAAAAAAGACGAAAAAATTATTTTAAGAATTCACAATCAAGAATTTTCAGGGCAATTTGTACGGGATTAGGAACTTTGCACTTTTCATTGACATTAAAAAGATGAAGTATTAATTTTTCTTTGCTTTCCAGTATAATCTTCAATGAAATATTTTTATATCATCATTGTGACTAGGAATATATTGATAATCATATGGAAATATTTTGCATTCATTTATATTATAAAAAAATATAATCCAAAAATTAAATTTTATTCACTTTATTCCATTATAAAAATAATAAAATTAGACCGATGTTAATTATTTTATATAATTTTAATATATATTTAATTATTTATTTATCCTTCTTTAATCTTGACTTGAAACATTTTACACTAGCCTCCTTTGCGACCAGCTGGTTCTCCAGTATTACCGCTCGCTACAATTTTCAATTAAACATTTTAAGTAACTAGTCTCTTAATAGATTCTCAAACAAAACATTTTTAATCTTCCAATTTTGATAGTCATACCAAACTTATACTGTTGTTTAGATCGTTTCACTCAATTTACTATATAAATTTTGCTAATTTGTTGTCATTTCCGGTAAAACATCAACTTTAATTTAAAGTGGAAATGATAAAATTGCAATTATTATAAAGATATTTTTTAATAAAACCAAGCGTTTTATTTTATTTATCATCTTTATTGTTATTTATTTATTATTATTATTATTGAATATGAGTATTGCAAACAGAATCGCTCGGTATTTAAGTCTTATATGAACCAAAAAATATTTTTCATAATTTATGTAATATCTCAAAGAAAAATTCAACAAAAATTTCTCAGATTCAGCATAAAATTCTGTTTTTAGTTTTGCTTTCAAAAGGATTGAAATGAAATCAATAATAATATTTCTGAGAAATATTCTGGACACACCAAATTTTAAATAAATGAATGAATGTTTCTATTTTCCACGATCAACTAAGATTTATTTATAAAATTTTGAATGTTTAAAATTTAGAAAAACTCAACATTTTCATACTCTTAGGCCAATTAATCTTGAGAAACCTCCGCGGTGATTGGCGCATTTTCTTTGAAACGATCGATGGAAAATCTGAAATTATCCTTTTTTTTATTGAATAGTGATATTCAAATTTCCATAAATCAGTTAGTTTAAGTGATTGATTTAGTTGATTGGAAATTAACTCCTTTTATTTAAAATATTAGTTTTTAAGAACATTTTGTTAATAGTGATTTCCACAGCAGAAGCTATATGTAAAATAAAAAATTCGTTATTTATTAGAGCATTTATTGAATCAAGTTACATAAAATATAATCATTTTCCATTTAGACCATTTTAGCAGATCTGTGTCTTACTAAAGGTTTACAAATTAGCTCTGTGGCCCTGATTTGAATATATATCCTGTTCATATTAAACAAAACCTGCCTTAAAATAAAACTAATTTATTGGATTAATAATATAGAGAGTGTAAAAGATCATAAAATAATTTTTCTTGAATTTATTTTTTAGAAAAAATAATATTTCTTATTTATTTCCTTTCCTACAGACACGTGCCGAAAATTATATTTTTGCAGATTTCATTTCCGAAAACATTTAATTTATTTTTAGTTGGAGCTTTAATCAATGTGATGGCAACACTTTGAAAAAAGCTAATTTTTTCCCATGAATGCGAAACGTGCTCGTGCAGTTTAAATTTTATTTTTATTTTGAACGAAAAAAATTGTTGAAAAATATAATTAAAATATTTATTTAAAAATTCATTAAAAACAGAAATTTAACTTTAAGGTTAAAACATTGGTATCATTTAAAAGATAAATTTTTGATCTTTAACTTGATGTAAAAATCGTTTTTGTGCGGTAATATTTTCGGAAGTTATAGAAGAATCACGCCAAAATTTCGATTACTTTTTAAATAAATAAAATTCTAATTAAAAATTCGAAAAAATAACCCCCAGGTGCACATTCCCGACCTCCAAGTTATACACGTGCCAAGTTTGGAAACTGTAGGTCAAACGGTCTGGCCTGTAGAGCGCCAACACACATCACACATTGAGCTTTATTATAAGTAAAGATTAAGTTTTTTATTATATTTTTAAAGAGAATATATTTAATAGAATATATAAAGACAATATATTAAAGATAATATATATTTCATTATATTTTTAGTAGAATTTTATTTTGTATTGAGACAAAGTATATTTTCATAATATTTTTTTAATGCGCATAGTTGAAAAAACAGTGAATCAGTTTTCCAAATTAGTCAAATCAATTTCAAATTACATAAAAATATGTTACATAAAAAATGGAGTAAAATATTTTCATCAGAGAACTATTAGTTTTTAGGGGAAAAAAATGAAAAGATTAAACAATTTAGAATAATTTCAAGTTTGAAATATATATCTATACCCTTATTAATTAAATTATTGGCTTATTCATCGTATCCGGATTAACTAGTTAAAATTATTCATGAATATATTTTTTTGATATAGTATTGGCATTAAGCCCTCATCAGAGAATATTAAAATCAGAAAATCGAATCAAAATTAAATCATTTCGAGGTTGCAAAACGGCATCACTTGGCTAGAAATAGTTAATATCAAATTTTCAATTCAAATTCTTTGTCAATTTCCGTTTATTAAAACTCATGATGAATGCCGACATCCCAAAAGTATTTATTCGTAAAAATATAATTGTATTTATGCTCAATTCACAGCTCAATCCTTTCAAAGTATATTAATTTAGACAGGTTTATGTGTTTTTGAATTTATATTCTTTTATGAAAATCAAATGATTTTTAAAGAATATTTAGATTTGACAGTTGATAAATTTAATTGAATAAAGTTTAATAGAATATTCTTTTTCCGTATATTACTTTAAATGCCGTTTTTAACAGAAATGAATTAAGAAATAGACAATTTTATTCTCATAGATAAAATGGTCTGCAGATAAAACAAGACCAGAAGCTTCTTTATTGGGATTTTGATTTTTAACATGCATATATTTTATACATTTGATATCAATTAAATAAATGGCGGTGATAAACATATGTTTAATTTTGTTATCTTATTTTATCAGAATTCGGTATTTTATAACTTTTTTTAAAAAAATCGTCATTTACTAGATTAAGAATGAGTTTCCAATCGTTAAAAAATTATGCAAATTCGGGAAGGAGAACTAATTGATTTTTTTATAAAAAAATTTCAAATAGAATACCTTTGTGTAATTTCAAAAATAGATAAATAGAGTCATACTACATTATTTACCATAGCAAAAAATATCAGAATTATTGCAGATAGTTTGTTTGTTTTTTAATCTTCCCTTACTGTAATTTAAAAAAAATAATTACCAATAAAACTCTAAAATTTTTTAATGCTCACAGAAATGCCCTAACCTAAATCGAATGCAATATAACTCGATCATTTCTACAAACTAGAATTGAAACAGTCGTGTTGGTAATTGCGATGGTAAATTTTACAGTTTATTTATTGCTAACGGAGCAGTAATTCGCTTCTTTGCGAAGCAAGTCATTAATGGAAAAACAATTAGTTAACGAACTAAATGAGACCCGAGAACTATTAAAAGCCTCTACTTCCATATTTAATTACCCTGTGCTTCATCCTTTACCGAAAAACATTCTAGAAAAGAAAAAAAATATTAAAAAAAACTAATATTTTTTAACCTAAAACCTATTCTATCAAAGTCCTTAAAGTACTTTACATGTGGCTCTAATAATAACACATCTGTGTTAAGTAAAAGTGTTTGGCAACGAATGCAGTACAGGCAGATGTTTCTGGCAGGAACATTGCACCGATTCTTAAGCAGATGTTTTTGACTTTTAAAGCATATGCGAACACTAAAAGCATTTCCTGAAGGATTCAAACTGGATTCAAAGTATTTTTGGAATAAAAAGAAACTTTAAATTGGAGCATTATTATTAAAGTTAAAATTTAATTTTGAAAAATAGTTGTTCTATAAAGAGAAAAATATTCCATTAATTTCCTTAATTATATATTTATTTAATAAAAGATACTTAAAAAAAGGAACAGTCTTATTTACAATTAACAAAGAATGCTTCTAATTAAATTAAATTTCTAATTCTATCCTAATTTGAGAGAATCTTGTTTATCACTTCAAACAAATATTAATTTATGTTTGGATTTTCAATAAATTAAAAAAATAGTATTATGTATATTTAAATAGAAATAATATGTTTTAATTTCAGATGAAAATATCTAAATTCTTTAAAATTAAATTTATTAAACGTCTTATAAATAAAGAAAAAACTTTCAAGTGAAGTATTAATTGACAGAATATCTTATTTCTACAATCAATATAAATATTATTTGATAATTTCACATTTCAGGAATTCATTAGTAGAATTCTAAAATATATGAATCTAAACAGGTTTGAAAACCAGAAGAAATAATATTCATATTTCATTGAATCTTTTATCCATAATAATAATACTTACAGAAAAATAGGGAATGAAATTTTTTAATATCATTGGTATAAAATCATAACCATATTATTTCGAATTATGATAATCAGACATCAGATTTGATTTCTACATTTGGCATTTCCTTTCAGTTAGTATCGTTTCTGAACTAATTGAAAATCGTAGTAAGAATAATCATTTTATTGTTTCCCATATTGTTAGATGCAGTAGGTTCTGGTTATAGTTTGCTTCTGAAATGTTAACACAGGAAGGAAAACACAGATGATTTTACATTCTGTGTTGTTGTTGATTGTTTGATTGAGAATCTTTCCATTATTTTTATCTCATATTTTTATGTTTTAGTCATTGTTGTTGGGAACGAGATTGCATAGAATATTTTAATTATCCAGTTCACAACACCTATTTAAGATGAGTTTAAAATAATTTTTACAAATTTATAATAATAGATTACATTAATACTCTGAAATTCAAGCAGTTTTCATTGTTTCATTGAATATTAAATTGAATTGTGTGCTTCTGGCATAGTTAAAATTTAAAACATAAGGATTCTGCTTAAACTCTATTACTATGCAACAATATCTCGAAATTTAGAAGATCGATGATAACAGTGTTCACGGTTTTAATGGTGCTGTAATTCTATCGCAATGTCTGCATTAGAAAGATCCATGTACACATTAATACAAAGTGACAATTAAAATAGCGAGGTTGTAATGTGAAAGTATTTGACAAAATCCTAGGTTTAAAAATTATATCTAAATGATTAATCTGAATTCAAATATAACCTATATTTATGTGGAACCAGCTGGTCACCTGGGTCGGCTAGTTTCGAATAAATGAAAACATCAGATTGCCTAGCAATTCTTATGAGACCCACTTCCACTCTTACTCTAATGCAGCTCCTTGCTTTCAGATCATTTGCCTAATCGAACAGCTTTTTTTGACGTATCGCTTGCATTTCTAGTGATCTTATTCAATGAAAAGGAATCACGTATACTTTTTCTTAACATTTCATACAAGTTTGATAAAATTCCCACTCTTTATGTACTTTAAAAAATAATTTATGATTTCAGAATATAATCTTTAGATTTTTTTAATTAAAAATTTTTCAAAAGGGGCCGTTATTCTTTGTTTATTATCTAAACTGGGAGTGGTATCCAAACTATCAATAACGGATTGTTGGGATTGGCAAATGACTGATTGCAGTTGTTAAGGAGATGCAGAACACAAGCTTTAATACTTCCGAATGATGGATGGAACGCAGAGTTCAATAGTATTCTCACACAAGTTTAATGAATAGTGACACAATAGTAGGAGAGGGCTGTTCAAACACAACATTGATACATTACATAGTGTAATTATTCCTTAACATTAATATTTCAGATAATACTATTGTTATTCCAAATTTTTCATCAGCAATAAAAACTGTTGGAAAGATATAATTATGAACCATTACGATTTTGTGAAAACGTTTTTGCACTGTTCATTATATTAATTATTCTTCAAAAAATGAACAATTCAATTCAAATTATTTTTTTATCGGAAATTATATATCTACTGCTCAACAGCAAAGTCAAGTCAATCCCGTTAGACGCAGGCACCTTTTCGTGACCAACTTTCCACTCTCTAAATTCCAAACGCAAACGATTTTTTATTCAATTTAATTCAATCTCTTTTGAATAACAAAAATTAAGATAACCTAAAAGAGTAAAACTTTTTTGAAATTATTAAAAAAATCAGAAATACTTATTCCATCTTTTACTATAAATA
Organism: Argiope aurantia; assembly: GCA_026543865.1. Taxonomy (NCBI): domain Eukaryota; kingdom Metazoa; phylum Arthropoda; class Arachnida; order Araneae; family Araneidae; genus Argiope; species Argiope aurantia. Next base: position 51,656 of record JAPMOR010090413.1, on the reverse strand, counting down.
TAAATCTTAAAATAATTCACATTTCTGTTCAAATGATTTTTGGCTAGTAATTATACATCTACTGCTCAACAAAAAATGACAGTCAAATTAATCTCCGTAAATACAATAAAATTATTTTGGAGACTAACTCTTCGCTAACTAATTTCCAAACTCAAATAATTGTTTATTAATTTTACTTTAATCAGTATATGAATAGTTTTTGAGTATAAAAAATTAAAATAAACCGAAAGAATAAAACATTATTAAATGATGAAAATTAAGGACTGCTGTCAAAGGATTTGAGTTCATAAAGGAGAGGATAAAAATTTAAAATAATTTTAAATATTTGTTAATACTTTATAACGCATTCTAGATATTTTAATAAATAGTGTGCCTTTGCCTTTGATTTCTGGGCCAGATAGGTCAGCTGAAAATAAAGAGCACACTGTTCTGTCAACTAAATAGAAAGAATGAAAAATCCTAACACTAAAGTTCTAAAAGTTGAATGGTTCTTGAAAAATTTCAATTAACCGAATTATGATTCTCAAAAATGAAAACATAAGTTAGACTGCCTGTTAATACGTGAAAAAGTATATTTATATATGTGCTCTTGAATGATATCAGACCCCTTTACAGTTGCTTATCTTGTCAGCTTGATAACCTGCCTAGGAATTAACTAGGTCATTTTTGTTCAAAGAAAAAAAAATCTGGAATTAAGTATATAACCAAGCTTATTCAAAGTCTGTTACGGTAATTACATTCAATTCTTAATGCCCAATGACAGGAATCGATTCCAGCTTCTACTTCACTTTTGAATTCACAAATTTAAACGAATTATAATCATATTTAAAAAAAAGAAACAATAAAAAAGGATGAAAAATTCCAAGGTAGTTTCAAATTTTTTTAGAATATTTCTGATTTTTGAACCTGCATCGATTTAAGTCATTAATTATCCAAAATCAATAAGAAATGAGTAGGGGATACAGCAACTGATCATGATAAATTGTCCCTGATTATGATTATAAATCAGAAATCGTTAACTACAAATAATACGCCCACTCATAATTTTACATTGAATATATTGAGTGTAACTAACATGGAGAAATAAGTAGGAACTACAGCAATTGATCATAATAAATTATTGCTGATTATGATTATAAATCATAATCTTTAACTACGAATAATATGTCCACTCTTAATTTGACATTGAATATATTGAGTGTAACGGACAGGAAGAAATTAGTAGGAACAATAGCAACTGACCATAATAAATAGTCGCTGATTATGATTATGAATCAGAACCTTTAACTACAAATAATACAACACTCATAATTTTACATTGAATAAATATATTGAGGGTAACCAACATGGAGAAATTAACAGGAACTACAGCAATTGATTATAATAAATTGTTGCTGATTATGATTATGAACCAGAACCTTTAAGTACATATAATACGTCCACCCCCCCCCCCCAATTTTGACTGTGAATATATTGACTATAAACACCAGAAAAAAAATTATTGAAACATTGCCTGTTTTGAAACTATTGCCCTGTTACCGAAAACAACCAGAAAACAAAACAGAAAACAAAACAAAAAACCCAGTTTCAAACAAAGATTTAGAAATATGCATTTTGATGGGTATGTTTTAAAACCTGCTACAACTGACCAGCACTCCTTTACCAACAACTAGTTATAAAAATATCGAATGAAAAGATCGGAGCAACTATTTCTATACTTTCATGGATGAGTACTAGTTCTTAAGTTCATTTTATTGATTCTTCTTTATTTATTTTTTAAATTTTAATTGATATTTTAAATATTCACTAGGTTGAAAAGTATCCTTTCCATGACTTTGTTTAAAATTTAATGAAATTATAGGCAGTACATTTCCCCGTTTTTTGTATAATATTTTTAGCATCTTTACAATTTTTTTAAAATCCTTTCTAACAATTATCTAACATTTTTTGCTGTAAATTATAACATAGACATATTCACATACTTCTACATAGACATACGTCTCATTTTTGTATAATATTTTTAACATCTTTCTATACATTTTTTTTATTTTAACTTCTTTCTGACAGTAATCTTACAGTTTTGGCTGTAAATTATAACATAGACATATTTACATATGTCTACATAGACATGTCTCGTTTTTGAATAATATTTTTAGCACCTTTCCATACATTTTTTTATAATTTTTTAACATCTTTCTAACATTCATCGAACATTTTTCGCTATAAATTATAACATAGACATATTTACTTACGCCTACATAGACATTCGTCAAATTTTTGTATAACATTTTTTAGCGCCTTTCTATACATTTTTTAAAATTAAAATATTTCTGACATTCATCTAATAGTTTCCACTATAAATTATAACAGACATATTTATAACCTCTTTTTCTTAGCACTATCTGTTTGGCGAAGCATAGACACATCTGTACCTATACCTATCTAGTACCTATCTACCTACGCAATAATCTGGCCTTGAACTGAACTATCGAAAGGCAGCTCGTTTCGATGTCCTAACCCATTGAACGGGACATAATGCCCACCCTTAATGGGAGAATCTTTTAATCCTATCTTTACGAGCCGTACCAACTTCTTCCGGCTGCCTATTAGATGAATGCATTTCCTACAGGCAGCATCCATATCGACTCGGAAGCCTCACGTAAACAGCCATTTGCACTTCTCCTCTAAGAAGAAGAAGGCTTACGGAGAAAGAGAACGTGTGTGGACAGAAAGAAGAAAATGCTGAGGATTACTTTTTGTTTATCAAGTAGATTCCCGCGAATGGTGGCTGGCTGGGAAAAAGTAGAGAATGAGTTCATTACTGTTTATTGGATTTTTTATGCCCAGATTAACAAATATTTCTTTCTCGGAAGGCAAATATACGTAGAAAAGAAAAGGGAACAGGCTTTCTAGAAAGAAAAATAAAATTAGCAGATGAAGTTTGAGTGGAATGTATAAATTGTTGTAAATAAATGCTATTTTTTTTGTGTGTATTCTTTGAAATCATTCACTATGACACGCCTTAAAACTTTCTAGCCATCTGTGACGACCAACTTGAATACATCACACTTTAAAGTCATATTTCAGCATCTCGATATTTGTAGAGTGATATATTCATTATCTATAAACTGCGTGTTGAGGCATGCAAAAACCATTCATTGAAACATGGGAAGGAAATTGATATTTTAAAAGAATGGTGTACGAATGATAGAGTGATAAACATTCTTCCTTTTCCGTATCGGCTGATGCAATCAATATGTTATGTATATTAATATTTGAGATGATATACTGTCTATAAACTGCTTGATGAGGCGTGCGAAAATCATTCATTGAAACATACGAAAAATATATTATAAGGGGCTTCTGCATGAACCATAGAGTGATAACCGTTCTTCCTTTTGCGCAACGGCTGATGCAATCAAGCCAAATAAAGCCTAGCCAATTATTGTACAAAGACTTTTCGAATTGAAGGTTGAAAATTCTCTTTTCACACAAACGCAAATGCGAAGAGATGAATATTTTATAGCCTTAAAGATATCCTAAAAATATGCTGTATTTAATTAAAGAATTTATGAATTATGAAATTAAGGGTCAACATCTTACCAACAGCTACTTAATTTTCTTATTTTAGCGTAATTTTATTTACTGAATGTTAAAAAATTCTTCTGGTTTCCTTAAATTGCTGTTCTATTTACTTTCCAACAATAACAACTATCAAAAAGTAAAAATTGATTATTATCTTACAATCAGATTTTATATCTTTTAAATGAAAAAAAAATGTTTTAGAAAAAAAAAGCGAATTTCAAGTTAAAATTAAATTGTTTGATCTGAAAATAAATTTAATATTTAGCTCATTGTCATATTATAATTGTCGTTGAAGCTTGCGTTTCACAATCTATACATACAAATAAAATTAATATATAAAAATATGTTTGATTATTTAAATATAATCAAAAAGTGAGTTTTGTAAATCAACAATGATTATTGAGAAGGTTTTAAAAATTATCTTGGATATGCACACAGTTGCTTGGATTCCGACATTTCAGCGTGAGAGCTTTCCTTTCATATAAAAAGTGTATTTTACTATAATGCTCTGATTTCATTTTCATATTTAAAAAATTAGAAGAATATATTAAGTTTATATTATTTATGCATATATTCCGTGACTTTATGAAAGGAGTTAATTTTCTTTTAGTGAGTGAAAAACTCTTGAGAAATATATAATAGCATCCAAGATAGCGCTGAAAGTTTATAAGAATCATTGAACATTACAAGTGACATTTTTCAATAATCAGAAATTTCTATAATCGGAATTTCATAAACTTTTTTGGTAAGTTAATGTTATGACTACAGATTGATTCAATAAAAACCCCTCAAACTGATAGCCCTAAGTAAAAAATTTCGAGACCGTAATTATTACTTGATTTGGGTTATCAGTTTGTTGATTGGAACAAACCTGCCTCCATGACTCATTTCCATCGATACCAATTTTATGAATATATGATAATAAATACGAAAGTTATAGATATGTTCCTTTTCTTTGTTGTTGACGAATGCACATTTGAAGTATATCATTAAGGCCTTACAGATGCTAGAAACAGACACACGTAGTTGGTTGTCATCAATTATTATTATTAATTAATTAATTTTATTAATAGTAGCAACAGTCTTAAAATGACAACGATCGAGAAATTTTCTGCTGGAATAATCTTAATTTTACTTTGTCAATCAAGCTTCCATGATATTAGCAACAATTTTAGCAAATTGACATCAATAAATCTTTGGAATAAAAATCTTTTTTTATTATTATTTCTTTTCTTATGTTTGTAACACATTGGCATAAATTTTGTAAAATTTTTAGTAACAATCTTAGTTGAATAACACCAGTTCCTCTCCATTGATGTATAACAATCTTTTGGAAAGGCACCAATCACTCTTCATTAATATTACTAACAATGTTTTCTCAGGAATATTAATCAAGTGTTTTCTTTAAATATTAGTAACAAATTGATACACATTTTTATATTAGTAATCATCTTAGTTCAGTGATATAAATACATTTTTATTGATGAAAATAACAATATTTGCACAAAAATATTAGGCAAGCGTTTCTGATATTAATGACAAATTGTAAAACATTTTATATTAGTAATAATCTTAGTTGAGTGTCACTATTCGATCTCCATTGATGTATAACAATCATAGTTGAGTGATACCAATAAATCTTTATTAATGTTAATAGCAATCTTTTCTCAAAAATATCAATTAAACATTTTTGATATTAGTAACAGATTGGTATAAATTTTGATATTAATAACTATCTTAGTTGAGTAATATCAGCCACTCTTTATTAATATTAATAGCAATAATTTCTCATAAATGTCAATCAATTTTTTTAATATTAGTAACAAATTTTGTACAAATGATACAAATATGGTACAAATTTTGATACTAGTGATAGTTGAATGACACCAAATGATCTTCATTGATGACTAATAATCTTAGATGAGTGACACCAATCATACTTTATTAATGTTAATAACCATATTTTATCTGAAATAACAATCAAGGTTTTGATATTAGTATCGAATTGGTATAAATTTGGATATTAGTAACAATCTTGGTTGCGTGACAACAATCAATCTTCCTTAATGTAGAACTATCTTGGTTAAGTGATACCAATCAAACTTTTTTGATATTAATAGCAATATTTGCTCAGAAATATCAATTAATTTTGTGTTTATATTAATAAAACATTGGTACATATTTTGTTATTAGTAATAATCGTGGTTGAGTTATGCTAATCAATCTTCATTGATGTATTATAATCGTAGTTGAATGACAGCAATCACTTTTTATTGATGTTAATAAAATCTTAGTTGAGTAGAAGCCTTCAATCTTTATTGATATCTGTAACAAAATTAATCGAAATACACCAATTAAACTTTATTTATAGTAGTAAAATTCATTGTTTTTGATAACGAAACTAAATTTAATTTCAAAATTATTCCAGTCAGTGAACAATATTTAGTCATATTACTTATTTAGAAATCGCAAAAATCATATATTCTTGAAAGATGCTTTAACGAAATAATGAAACATCTTTACTAATCACATCTCCTTTATAATTTCATCACTGACTTCTTTATCCAATACTTTTCTCAGAACTGCTGGAGTTGTTTCAAGCCGTCATAAAAATCATTCACGTCAGACAAGGAAATGGAAGAAATGCCTTAGCCAATAACAGCTGGTCTTCTCACGATCTTGTTTTGTTCATCGCTCGAGGAGATTACTAAGCATTGATCAGCTTAGACGAGTATGTGAAGAATGACCTTCAACAACATTGATGAAAGAACGTAGCTAAATAAGTATGCGTTTTATTACAGCTTTTATATTCTTATACTCATACTCTAATCGGACTCTATACTTAGTATATTGCATACATTATGTTCGGTAGAGAAACAAAAATTATAAAGGTAAATAAAATAATACATATTCCTAATTAACAATCCCTAGCCATTTTGCAATAGATAGGTATATAATTATCCTTATAATAAATTGCACCTCTTTCATGAGATGTGACAAAAGCAAGACAAAATAAATTGGTTTTTAAATTGATGCCAAAATATATTAAGTATAAAAACATTTTGTATGGATTTATAGATATTTGGCTTGATAAGTTTCATGCTTGTAAAGATGAGATTTTCTAGAAGATTTCTCGTTAATTTAGATAAACTATAAATTGAATTATTATTAATTTTGATAAGTTGGTGCCAGTGCAGAAATTTCTGCACTTGTGTTTTTAACGACCCTATATGATGTTACTGTTTTCAGAATTAAATTATTAATTTTATCAATTTTTGATAGCATATAGATGATGATGCCATTTGCATAAAGTTTTGAGAAGAAAATTGTCTTTAAAATTGCTTAAAATAATAAGGATTATAAGAAGAATTTATAAATTTGAGGCCGAAATCGAAAATTATTTAATTGAAAAATATTCCGTTTATAATATATTTATAAAAATTTATAATTATCATCGATTTTTTTGAAGTTCATTTAAGTGATAAAATAATCCTCAGAATATTCATGAAATATAATTTTCACAATCAAGAATTTTATAAGCTGTTTTCCAACTTCATTATCAACCAATGTATCTAGACTTAAAGGGAATAATTTATCTAATTTAAAATTTAAAAAAAATATTTTCAACATCAAAATTTAGAGAGACATATTGTATTGTCAGTAGCTTTAATTTTTTTTCTATTATTTGATTAGCAGAGAAAATGATTTCTTTAATAGCTTTAAGCATCTTTTACTATGCTCTATACTCTATAGGATGAAGCTATAGCAAATTCCTAACAATTTTGAAAAGAATAAATATCATTTCGCAGTTAATGAGTCTATTTTTTCACGATTATTACAAAGCATTCTGCAGTTTTGCAGCGGGAAAGTTACTTTAATGCTTAATAGCAACAGTAGCCGCTTATGGCAACAAAGTTGTTAGCCGAAATTATCGATTAGCCGATTTTATATTTTTATATTATTTAAAAACTATTAATTAAATCAAAATTTGATACTATCTTAAAGCTTATTGCTGCTTATTGTTATGATATCTGTTTCATATTTCTTTGGTGCGTATTAGCACAAATCTGTTTAGAATTGACGACAATTTGAAATTATATATATATATTTCTAATTTATTGTTTTGTAATTTCCTTTCTGTTAAAATGGTATATCTCTTAGGCCTGATTTCAGGGGATTTTCAGGACACGAGGAAGAGTTATTAGACTGCTTCGTCTGCATTTCCTGCATCGAAAAAATCCCTTTTTTTTTTTAATCCCTGCCTGAGGATAACCCTTGAAAAAGTCTTCAGGCCGAATTCTTTTTTTCATCCGGTTTAATTTTTATTTTTTCTTATTAACTTGGGTTTTCTATGTTTTCCTTTATTTCATGTTCCAGAAGATACTGGACATTTCTTTAGTTTACTAGACAAGTGTTCTGGACTTTCCATACTGTCTTCAGAAGAGTATTCTGGAACTTTCTGTGCTTGTATAAAAGCAGAAGATTTGTCAGTTACTGTTTTCTGAGTTCAGAGTTCAGTTTATAAATTGGTTTAGCGATCCCTCTTGTGTGTGTCATTGAGTTCTATACTATAGTTCTACGTGACAATATATATATATATATATATATATATATATATATAAACAAATGGAATGCGATTCATCTAATTTCAATCGAAATCTTAAAGCCTGACGAATGTTATAAAAACTCAAAATATTAAAGCATAAAATTACTTTTCAAATCAGATTTTCATTCTTCAAAAAATCTGAACTATTTAGAAAAGAATTAGAATTTAACTAAAGTAGAAAATCACTTAAATGAAACAGATTAAACCTAGAATTATAGAACTTGGCTTAAATTTATAACAATACAAAAACAGGATACCTTATTGAAAATTAACGGATGAAGCCAAAAAAAAAAAGAATTATTGAATGCTTCCTCTTATTTGAAATAATTAAAAGAAAATTATTAAATAATTATATTAATAAGAATGATTAAATAATTAATTATATTAATAAGAAAATTATTAAAAGAAAATTTTTAGAAGAATGGATTTTTAGTCCTTAACATTGTGGAATTATTATATTTCGATTTTCTTCGAGAAAATTTCTTTTACTTATAAATTTTTTTCCTAACTGTGTAACAGCAATAACATGTGAATAACAACGAAATAGCAATAACAACGAAATGTGTACACATGTTAAAAATGTCAGCATCGTTGTATCAGTATATGTACAAAAATATCAATTAACACAATAAAAAGTACAATACTAAAACATACTTAAAATATTGTTAGATAATTATTAAATACAAATTTATTAATTTATTGTGTTATGTATTTGTGTTATTACTTCAATACTCAGTAAATTTCATGCTAAGGGAGAGAATTTACAGAGATCGCTTGCGGGGTTGAATGAATTCCAGTTCATACACTTTCGTTTTGGTGACGAATTTCCCTGCATAAATCAAGGATCCAGAAGAGTCGAGAAAATTGGGTATAACTTATAACTTGAATTGCATTGTTTGTTCTAGAACAATCGTTGCTTTATCGTTATTAAAGGTTGTACTCAGTTGAGCTGCGTTCAAGCGAATAGTTGAGCATATTCTCCGTAATAAGTTCAATTTGAGCGTTTTATGCTGTTGGAGCCATTTTCTTCCTCATGTTATTAATTTCTACAATTGTTCTTTGTGAATGGTTCTCTTGCGCTTTGTTATATTGGTTTCGTGGAATAAAGCATCGCTATTCTTTATTGTTGAACTTTTAAACGTAAACCGACAAGACGAATATTTTCCATAGCAATAATGTTTTAAATAAAATAAAATTATCTTTGCTTTATTTAGAAATTTGACTCTTAAATATATAGTAACGACAATCTGCATAGACAAAATTGTATTCATAATCGTTGAGTGAATGTCTGTGCAAATGTCTTTATTAAAATTTTAAAAAAGTGATATTGTAAAATATTGTTAATTATTTTGTTCATCGCAGTTACGAAGAAAATATTTGGCATAGAATTAGTATCGATGAATTGCTTTTTTTATTTTGATTTATAAGTTAAAATGCTTTTGCTAATGTTAAAAGGTTTTTATCATTTAATATGCATGGAATCATTGAGAAAGATAATAAAATTTTAATTAAAAAATCAATTAAAACTTTGGAATGGTTTCTGTTAGTGAACACTTAGACACGATATAACTTCAAAATTCAAAATTAAATACCTCCAAAAGCAATATTCTTTCCTGTAGATTCTTTCAAAGCTCATCTGCATGCTGCGCGATGCAAAATGTTGATAATAAGCTAGAATGCAAGCATTATAATGTCTCAGTCAAAATTCGAAATCGTTTGAAATACTTATAATCCATACGAAATTATTTAGCCCTAATATGAGAACTAGAAAATATATTACCAAGTTAAATGAATCAATCAACATAAATATTTTAATTTTTGAGAATTGCATGAAAAAAAAGACATTGTAATTGAAAAGTGATTGAAAACCGTTTTCTTAAATTTTGGAGGAATTGTTGATTTCAGATAAATTAAGACTGACAGACTTTTTGGCATTTCGAATTCATAAAAAGAATGTATATTATTTTAAAAGAATTACCAGTTTCTTACATATTGTTGCCTTCTTTCATATTAAATATTTCTTCTGTACCATAATGCCAGTGGCAAAATAATATTTAAAGGGGAATTATTATAAAATGCAGCTGCAAGTTATATTTTAGAACAAAATTGTGAAACCTTCAACTAAAATCAATGTTTCATTATATCTATCATTTATTTCTGCCTGTTTCAATTTTTAGGTCAATTAATTATTATGAATTACAATTATTTCATTCGCTGATCAAAATCATGCTTTATTTCAGTTTTGAAAGTACAATGAAAAAACAAAACAATTTAAAAAATATATCTACGTGTTATTGTTGAGTTCTTGATGAATAAAAAAAACGAAGTGAGGCAGAAAGATGAAATTACTTTTGCAGAAAACAATTTAATTACAACATAATGACCATTTCAAAAATTTGGGTACGTATTTCTGATAATAATTGTCAAGTGAATACATTGTGAATTCTTTGAAAAAAAATGAAAATGCGGACATAGGTACAAAGATTATACAGAAAAATTTGAAAGACTGAGACATGTTTCTCTTAGAAAAATTATATTATAAAATCAGCAGCTCAAATACTTGAAATCTGTAAATTTACATAATTTCGAATTTAATATGTAATAAATAGAGGGATAGTCCTCTAGCAGATATTCAGAGAAACATGTAGTCAACCTCTTGTCATTGGAAATGTAACGTCATTAAGATTCGTCTAAATTGTTTTATGTGTTAATTGTATTGCATCTATTAGTTTGTGACTGTAGCTCATTAAATCTAAAACATAATTTTGTTTGAGATAACCGGCGACTGTCATTCTTAAATGATCTCTCATAGAAAAGGAAAGGAAAGCGAAGATTTTTAGCAACACAACCCTACCTAGATGTTTAAAATGTAGTATCTAACAAGGGGAGGGCAAGGGGTTGAAATCTGAGATTGGGTTGAGATTTAGAATAATGATAGTATACATTTAGAATGTTCATTCATGAAAATATTAAAGCGCAATGCCCAGCCAATTTCGAGAAAATGGTCCTTAAACTTCTAGAAAAGCTTACATACTGATAACTTGACTCCCGGCCCGATGATCCCGATGTCATGGTTGTCTATGTAGCTATTTCGTATGCAGAATGTCAGGGTTCGAACATGGCTGGATCTTTTTTCTTTTTTAATAACTTTTATTCAATTTAAAATTTACAAATACTCTTAATTAATATGTTTTTAATTTTTTTCATCCAAAATAATATTTATTATTGAAATACATAATAATAAAATTAAAATTTTAAAAGAAAAAATTTATAAATACAGATGCATTTTTTAGACAAAATAAAATTATATAAATTTAATTAACTATTTACAGATAGTTTTAATTAATATGCTACTTGTTTTTATGTAAGGATAAATATTTATTCTTTTAATACTTAAATTATAATTTAGTATTTAAAGGAAAAATAATTAAAAGCGTAACATTGATGGCTACAGATAATTTAACTTGCTTGCATCATTTTCAAACAATTAATTTTCAAATTCTTAGATTTTAATAACAATAAATCATCAATTCTAACTCAACGAAGCTGTATTTATATGAAAAATTGAAGGGAGCAGCTGATATTTGCAAAATATGTAAGCAAAGCTCCCCAATTGCAGGAATCAAAAGAAATAGTAGAGAGCAGGTGTTAATTTATTGAATACGTAGGCAGATGGTTCAAAATGTATTAAGCGTAAACAAAATTCTTATTTAATCGAGCATGATCAAGAAATAATTTCTTGCGAAGATAGTGTAAAAATTCAATTAATTGTACACGATCAATTGTCATCACCAATTTTTAATAAGATGATAAGGTATGGATATTACGCTACCGAACTTTCTGATGAAAGAGAGATATTTTTAAATGCAAATGAAGTTTTCCCATAGATCTTTTAAAGAACCCTCTTGTGGACAATCACCATTTATCAGTTGTGCAAGATGTCAAAATAAATTTTTTTCCAATGTCTTTACTATAGTTACCATTCTGGTTCTTGTACATAATCGAAAGTAAATGTATATAGGATAATTTTTTAGAAATATTGAATATTTTTTTACGATGTGAATATTTATAATTAATAATTTTCTCCATTTATGTTATATTTATTACTATTTTTTAAAATATTAAATTACAATATAAGTATTAAAATAATAAACATTTATACTTGCATAAAAATAAGAAGCGTATTAATTAAACTATCTGTACATAGTAAATGAAATTTATATAATTTTATTTTGTTTAAAAAATGCATTTGTATTTATATTTTTTTTCTTTTAAAATTTTAATTTTGTTATTACGTATTTTAACAATAAATATTTATTTTGTATGAAATATTAAAAAATATATTAATTAAGAGTTTTTGTAAATATTTAATTGAATAAAAATTATTAAAAAAGAAAAAAAAGTCCTAGCCAGATTCGAACCCAAACCTTCCATATAAGAGACGGTTACCTAGACAACCAGGCCATAGGAATGGAAGTCAAGTTATCAGTATATAAGCTTTACTAAAATTTTGAGGACAACTTTCTCGAAATTGACCAACTTCTGCGTTTTAATATTTTCATGAATGAGCATTCTAAATTTATACTATCATTATACTAAATCTCATCCCGATCTCAGGTTTCACCCGCGTCCCCTCCAATGTAAAATATTTAAAAAATTGAAAAACGATGTGAACATTTAAAATAATAATTTGGAGCAATAGTTTTAAATTACTGTAAAATTTTTATCTAGGGTTTTGATAGTAAATGCTTCTTGCTATATTTATTTAATTAGGTGTTATTTTTATGTATTAAGTTAATTCTATCAACT
>JAPMOR010090413.1:595-33656 GCA_026543865.1 Argiope aurantia | reverse complement strand
GTTTTGAATAATGATGTGTTTTGTAATAAAAGCGTACTAACCAATCACAAACACTGTTCTTATGACCCATAAAATGTCTGTAACTATAATTTAGGTTATTTGGATGGTAAAACAGTTATTGTTGTATAAATATTTTGCGGAATGATGCATACTAGTTCAATTAAATAGAGTATTGCTGTTTTTGAATATTTTAAGTCCTTTTTTAAACTAAACTAATTTTAAACAAACAACACCAACAAGAAGAACTGATTGGACATCTACAAAAAGAAGCCGAATTGTCATATTGAGAGGAAATGGTCTCTCTTATGCTGAAATTGCAAGACAAGTTGGTTGTTCAGTGACTTGTTGTGGTGTACGAAAGTTCTGTTTAATTTATGAAAAAACGAAATCAGTGGAAAATAAGGCCAAATCAGACAGAAAAAAAATGCACAACTGCTACTGCTGATAGAAAATTTAAACGGCTGTGCCTTCAAGATAGAAAAATTTCACCAGATGCCTTTAGATGTGAAATGAATGCAGCGGGTATTGCAGTAAGTTCAAGAACAAAAAGAAGAAAGTTATCAGGATTTGGACTACAAGCTACAATTCCAAGTAAAAAACATATTTAAATCAAAAGCAACTCGAAAAACGAGTTAAGTGGGCAAAAGAACACATTAAATGGTCAGAAAATCAATGGAAGCAAGTAATCTGGAGCGATGAGACTAAAATATCGCTCTTTGGTAGTGATGGTAGAAAATACGTGAGACGTAGAGTAGGTGAAGCGTATTATCTTGATTTCATTGAAGCAACTATAAAAGCAACAACAAATGCCATGTTTGGGCATGTATGTCTGCAGATGGTGTGGGCCGAATTCAAGTGATTGATGGCATCCTGAATAGCAAAAATATACATCGAAATTGTCCTGGAACCAAAATTGATACCTTCCATCAGGGATTTCTTCCCCAACAAAGCACCATTTATTTTTCAGCAGGATTCAGCTCTATGCCACACAGCAAAAGTATCCAAAGCATGGTTTCAAAATAAAGGCATACATGTATACCATGGCCAGTAAACATCCCTGATCTCAATCCAATTGAAAATTTGTGGCGACGTTCGAAAATTCTTGTACGAAAAAAACGTCCATCGAATAAAAGACAACTTATTAAATCTATAATTGATTCTTGGCATCATGTGATTACGAAAGATGAACTCCAAACACTCGTTCACTCGATGAAAAGACGCTGTGAAGCTGTCTTAAAAAATAAGGGTTATCTTACTAAGTATTGATTGTGTATGACTTTAAAAAAATGCAAATCTAAGATAGATCTTACTAAAATGAGCATAACTTTTTTTGTAATACAGATATTGTAGTACTGTTTGTGTTATTAAATTCTACATTAAATTACCTTCAATTTGATATATAAACATTTGTATTTAATTGAAAATTAATATATTCTACAAGCACGGAAATTTGAAAAACATGAAACTTTCAAAAAATGTCCTCACCTTTGGCCACTACTGTATATCGTAAGCCTAATTCTTAAGAAAATTGACTCGAACGGATTTTATTTTTCAGTGATAAATGGTTATACAGATATGAAAAGGTAACATTAAGATAACAGACAAAACTTACAGTTTTCAGGTTTTGAAAAAATAGAAAAGTATTTAATAGACGACTTAATAGTTGCAATAGACGCCTTGCCTTACTGGTTTAATTACATAAAAGAAAATTAGGCCGGATATCACGGAAATCGGATAGTCTCGAAACGGATACTCGGGAATGTACTATACTTATAAGATGGTGTACTAGGCATATTTACTGACAACATGCGATGCAAAAAGCATTCATCTTGATTGGGATGCTCGGTGTACAGTGTGCCTATCTCAGTTTCTTTGATTAAATTGATTGATTGATTTCTTTGATTTCTTGAATTAAAGATATTCAAGAAAAACTAAAATGGGAACCAGAAAACATCCCTGCAACATCGGTACCGATGTCTGGAGAGAGCGTTGTCAAATTCGAAAGATAAATCCAGAGCAATGATAATACACATTAAGTAGATGAAAAATTACCAGAAAACATAGGGTCGTAGATAACGATTATTCAGTGAAAATCACAAAAACAGACGTCGAAAAAACCAAGAGCCTGGCGAAGAGAATGACCCTATGAATGCGAGGATTAGGAACAAGGTAATCGAGAAGCCTTCTCGTATGTAAATTTTTCAAGCGTTAACTCCACCCAATTTGTGATTTTCACTGAAAAATATTAGCTCCGACCCTATGTTTTCTGGTAATTTTTCATCTACTTATTGCCTATTATGCTTGCTCTGAATTTATCTTTCAAATTTGACAACGCTCCCTGCGAACATCGGTACTGATGTTGCAGCGGTGTTAACTAGTTCCCATTTTAGTTTTTCGTGAATATCTTAAAAACTCCTGAGTTTTCCCACTACACGCTTATATGAAATTATAGAATGTAAAATTCTTTACACTTTCGAGACCTTATTTTTCTTCAAATTTTAATATTTTTGCAAATATGGAATTTTAATTACTTTTTCGTTTTCAGTAATTTACGACCCCCTAGATCATCGCATCTGCATGTTACCTACATGAAAATTAACTTTTAAAAATGTGCTTTCATTTTCAAAAAAATCATTGTTAAAACATCATTAGTTACTTTTTATTAATTTTTACAGTTACCAACAGTTCTCGAACTCCCTATATTTTTGCAATTTTCTCCTACTAAACGACATCTGGGACCCTATGTTGTATAATGATTTTTTTATCCTCTTGTTGTCTACTATCACCCCTCTGAATTTGTCTACTATCACCGGTCGAATTCGGCAACACCCTGTATAAAACCACGCTTGTATTCGAATGCAACTTTGTATCAAAATTTGAAAGCAGTCGTGCAAAACTTTCGAATATGCAAGATTTTGAACAAACGAACTCTTTCATTTTTATTTATATATATATTAAAACAATCATGACATTTCAAAAGCCAATATGTGTAAAAAGAAATAAAGAAATTCCAAATATATAGATCATGAAATGCGAATAAAAAAATAGTATTTTTTTTATTAATTTCAAAATTAAGTATTCTCTTAATGATTACAAAGTTTTGTTTAGCTTTTAAAATTAAAATATGATAGAAATCAGAATTTTCGTGGTGCAGCAATTATCGCCAATCTTAATGGAAAGACATCTTGCCAATAATAAAGAGAAACGTTACAAATACCTTAAACCCTATGCCATGTTGTGATTGAAGCATTCGACTCTCTTGTGAGGCTAAATAGATTTTGAACTAGATTAACTTCTGTTTGTCTAGAAAGCCATTAAACTTAAGAAAATATATTCCTTTTTATCTTCGAATACAATCGATGAGTGTTTCTTTTTTACGGTCTTTCCTTCGATCAACCCAGTTAATTAAGAAAACGTACAGTAATATTCTTAATTAATATTTATATTCGAACCATATTGTTTTTCAGAATATTTTTAAAGGTTACAGTCTCTTCGAAGAAAGTGAATATAATTTCCAATAATGTAATTACATGACTACTTTTAATTCAGATATAATTGGTAATGCAATTAATAGAGATAAATATTCCATTCTTTTCAAAATCTGCGTTATTGTTATGGTATTTCTATGAAGTTTTTTTGATATCAACTTCAATGGTTAATATCTCCACTAATAATAGAGATGAATGTGAGTATATTGGAGTTCCCTTTAACATAGGGCTACCACTTTAGAGAAGTGAACAATTTAGGCTATGCCGTGTAACACTGGATCAATCATTGTTTCAAATTGTGATAAGAATATACATTTATAGATGCTAAATGCGTTTTCTTTATCTAGCGCTTTGCAATTTAAATTTATCAAGATCATTTGTATTTGAACAGCCAGACAGGCAGACTTCTTAGAATGGATTTCGTTCAAAACTTGACACAAATAATACAAATTTGGTTTAAAGCCTATTTACCAAATTTCTTTCGTCTAGCTCAAAACATTTTTGAGATACAGGTGGTTATCAAAAAAATGGAAATACCTGTGAATAAAAGTGACATTTTTGAATGCGCTTCGTAAGCATTAAAATATAATTATAGCCAACAATGTATATATTCTGAAAGTACGTATTAGTTTTATTGAAGTTCTGTAATTTTTGGATGTTTTCAATGTTGGATTTCTCAGAATTTTAAAGAGACCAAATTGTAGGACCCTGTATAGCTGAAGCAAGTGTGACCGAAACATCCAAACTTCTTGGCATTACTAGAGGTACGGTGCCTAATGTCATGACGGCATACACATAGCGCGACAAAACAAGCTCGGCAAAGCAAAATAAAGGGCGGAAAGAGAAACTCGGGTAAAGAGACCGACGGGTATTGAAGCGGACTGTAATGTCTTAAACGCGAACAACTGCAGCAAAAGTGACCTCAGAGCTCAATACCCATCTGGATTCTCCAGTGTTAGTGATGGCAGTTAGAAGGCACCTTCATAAAGGGAACATTTATGGCAGAGCAGCAATTTCCAAGCCACTTGTCACAGATATTAATGATACTCATCGACTACAGTGGTGTCGCACTCACAAAACCCGGTCGATTGATAGCGGAAGAAAATATTATGAAAAGTAGTTTTCTGTTGGACCAATCGTAACGCAAAAAGGAAGGATCACTAGGGAGAAGTATACATAAATTTTAGCTTATCAGGTCCATCCTAGGGATGACGAATATTTTACGAGCGGTTATTACGTAACCAATATTATAAAGTCACAAAAACCAGTGATCAATACTTTTTTTCAAAGAGGGATGTGATTCAAATCCTTGATACGATCTTATTGGTGATATTTTGATTACAGGTTTTGGATCACGATAGAAAGTAACAATCGATACGATCTGTCCAATGGAAGATCTCGAACAAAACAGAAAAGGTGAAATCTGTTATTGGGGTGAAAAGTGAACGGACCGGTTATTTTTGGAATTATCGTATCAATGAATTGCATATCAGAAATTTATCGGAGCTTTGATTTCACTGGAAAGTAATAATCGATACGATCTGTCCAATGGTAGCTCTCGAACAAAACTCAAAAGAAGAAATATGTGAATGGGTTGAAAAGTGAACGAACCGGTTATTCTTGGAATTATCGTATCATTGAATTGCATATCACTGAAATTTAGTGGAGTGGTGATTTCATTGGAAAGTATGAAGTCGCCACTCCCCTTCATGAGAGTGACATTGACTATCCGATATTCGCATTTGATGATGCACTATTCCATACAAATCATTTTTAATCGCTTGTGACATGACTTTTCATCTATTTTGCTTACTTCTGGTGCCATCTATTGGTAGAATATAGAACTAACATTTTAAAGAAATGATATATATATTTAATTCAAATTTTTCAGAAAATGGTTTACTCCAATAAAAAAATCAAATAAATAGTTTTGAAAAAAATTAAATTTAAGAAGTAAGCTGAAATAGATTAATTAATTCAATCACACGTTACTTAAATTAGTAAATGAAGTATTAATTACAATTAATAAATTTTATATTCAAGACTAAGTAATAATTTTTAATTAATAATATGATTGAAATGACAGATATTTGTAACAAATATTTAAAAATAACAATAGCAAAATTATTTGTTATTCAAAAAATCGTGGATTATGCATCTCTAACCCATCCTATGATGCAAACTTTGCTTCCTGCAAGAGATGGAATTTTCCAGGATGATAATACGCCTATCTTTACAGCGAGACGTGTCCAATCATGGTTTGATAAACACGAATATGAAGTGAAACATCGCCCCTGGACTGCACACTCACCCAACCTCAATAGCCGTTATGGTCTATTTTCGCGCGTTCAATACAGAATATATATCCTCTACTGTCATCTCTCCCAGAACTTTCAGAATATCTCAAAAACGAATGGTATAATATTCCTCTAAATACTATTCAACACTTGTATGAATGATTCCTAGCCGAGTCCAAGCTGTATTGCATGCCAAAGGCGGTCCTACACCATAGTAATAATGGATTCCTTATAAATCTAAGATGTTTCCATTATTTTGATAACCACCTGTATCTTAATCACAGAGAGACGTAATGACACAACAATTATATACGAAGTCAAGGTGGTTTAAAACGCAGAGATTCGTAAAAATCTCGAGTTTGAAGGTTTTAGTGATAACAATACTTCCTATAAACTTCGTATACGCTAAATTAAGAAAAACGCCAAAACGCTTTTTGGATAGATCTTTGGATTTAGAGAACATGACAGTTATTTTTGCTTTTTTTCTGGCGCTGCTAATATTCATTAATTAATGATTTTCATTATTTATTTTTTTAGATTCCGCCCTTCCCAACCCCCAGTAAATGTGGGGTACATCATAGCACAAAATTTATTTTTGCATCAACTTTAATATTAGAAGCATAAAGTTTCAACGGGACCAATTTCTTTCCTGTGTAATTGCTTTATACAATTTTATTAAATTTAAAAATTATTTTTAAGTAATTTTACAACATTTTTTTTTCAGTTACTGCGTTTAGACACACGTACGTGTAGCTACAGTCTTAGATATGTCTTTCTTGCGCCTATGACATCTCTGCTATTCGTTATTCTGCTAAGAGCAAATTTTTAAAAAATTATAAAATCGATGAATTAAGCCTAAAACATTATTATATACAATATTTTGGTCTATAGTCTCACATCCTTGTTAGAACTTTACATTAAAACAATGACTTTCCTAAACATTGATTAATTAATTGCCACAATTTCAATTACTTTGTAATAGATAATTCGAACTGGAAAATAAAACACCTGGGCTATTTTCTCGTGTGTTAAACTATGGAGAGAAGATTGTCAGAATAGATTCTTTAGCGGCAAATGATTTGAAAATATTATTGTTGCTGATTTTTAATTCATCTTATTACAAAAAATGGTTTAATTGTGGATAATAATGGTAATTAGATGCATTATTATTAAATTTATACATCATAAGATAATTTTATTAATAAATAATGATAATGCTGCGCAGATAAATTATTCTACAGAATTTTTCTACTTTCCTTAGAATTTCCATTTAAAGACAACATACATTATATTTATGAGTATATAGAAGCTATTATAACCGGCTAAATCTCAACTACGTTTCGTACTTTTATTGACATTATCGTTCCATACTTCATTCAAAATTGCGTGGTTTACTGCAGGAAGACTATTATAGTCTTTCATATCATTCTAAAAATCGGAGAGATACGACTGTCAGCAACACCTGGATCACTCACACGATTCCGACAGGCTCAGTATATAATAAGTTATTATCAAAAAGATGTGCCAAAATTCTTTGATGGTTTTAGTGCTCTTAACGTTGTCAAAGAAATATCAGAATTTGTTCTTTCACCATGGTTCAAATATTTTCTTCTTAATAGGAATGTTATAAAGTTCAGCAGAATTTAAAGGTATTTAATAGTGTCCGCCATTTTATCGTTTCTTTGCTAATTGCTTTTCCCTTAATTAGTTCTGAAATGTTAGGTTTCAGCTTTTGAATTAAACAAATATTAAGTTTAAAAAACAATTTAAGTGGAATTATCCAAGTTTGCAACAGAATTGTAGAGAAAAGAGTATTAATGTGTAAAATACTTTGTAAAAAATACTGACAATCGTTAGGGATTTAATTTTTTTTTCTCTCAAAATAAAAAGGGAAGGAAGTTTACACATATATGCGGGAACATCTTAGCATTATTTATAAAACAAATTCATGAACCTGCAAACTTCTCGTTTGAATCATTTTCCACAGCATATATAGAATAACATTACTACATTGAACATTACCGATTGGTAAAAAATTGGATCGTGTTCGGAAAAAATTTACATTTAAGCATAATAATTTAACTAATACCCATGCTGTTTGTTATTAGTGTCGCGAAAAAGACAATTTTTTTAAATACATAATTAAAGAAAATAGTAAGTAAAATAAGCAACTGCTATGGAGCAAATCTTCAGAACAGATTGACATACATATAAACAAGTTTTCTGTTCGTTGCATGATATAAAACTTGTTTCGAATAAAGTTCAATGCCCGAAGATAAGACAAACAAAGGGTAATGTTATATCATGCTACGATATTTCGGATTATGGATTAAAAATTTATTTTTTTAATCCAAAATAGAATATTTAATCGTATAACCTCAATTTCTTGTTTGTTTTTTTTTTTTGTTTAAAAGTAGAAAATAGTCAACTCAAAGAATTTTAAAAGATAGTGTGGCTCTTCAGGTATCCAAATTTTAGCATGGTCTTAATAAAGTATCTTGAATCTCACAAGAAACCAGCTGGAATGTTCTTCCAAAATTTTTCCTGCATATTTTCTGAAAAGGTGTTATTCAGCAAAATGTCTTCCATGGAATTTCCTTACAACACATAAAATTAATGCAAGCTCTTCTTGGCTCTAGTGGCTCATTCTGGCGAGACATAATGCGGAAGAAGACTGGAAGAAAGTCTTAATTCCGCCTTTTAGGAACTCATGACATGAATGCACTCAGAACAGATGCAATTGACATCGACTCTGGAAAGGATATTTTTCAGATGGTCTTTCACTTTTTCTGTTTCTGACAGAAAGGCAACAGAAAAGACGAAAGTTATTGATCTGGAAGTGGAAATATCTGTCATTATTTTGAACATAATAATATTTATAAGCTATATAATGTCTTATGTTGTATTATGTCTGATGGATCTGTTCGAAACAAATTTCTTTCAGATTTTGTACTAGTTTTTCCTAGGACAACAAAATTTGTGATTTATCTTTGAGAAATTTGGAATAATTTTTTGGGAAGTTTTTATTAAAATAAAAGGGATTCCCGAATTTTTAATCTCAATTTGTATTCAATATTAGCCCGTAACTAGTGATGGGAATCAAAATATATCCGTGTAGTTTATTAGCTCTGATTATCACGTGGTATTGTGTCCTTGAATACTATCATCTCTTCAGCACCTTCAAGTTGTTCTTTCAGCAGTATGTTGGCAAAAATCTAAGTATGAACACGTTTGTATTACTGAGTTATTATTTTTCAAAGATTTCCGTGCTGTTTATGCAATCATTGACTTCACGTCTCTGCAAATGTTTTAATTTGAATAATGTAAAAAGAATAAAGAAATATTCTTAAGAAATATTTTAAAATGCGTATTTTTTTCTTTTTGTTTGTTAAATTCTAACTGTTATAAACATTAATATAATTCCGTAATATCAAACCGAAGTAAATACTCATTAAAAAATCTTTTATATTTTCCTTATAACATCTTTCCAACATTTAATAATATGTCATTTCACATTTTTAATATCAATGTTTTGGCAACTGCATGATTTTCAGAATGTATTATGTTTCCAAAATAAATTCCAATGCTGTTTACAAAAGCCAAAAAGAAAAATACCAAATTTGAATCCATGTCTCTGGCCACGTGAGGAAATTCATGTCTCAAGTTAAGGGTTAAGATATGCGATTTATTAAAAAAAACCAAAAGTGCTTTAAAAATTGAAATGTCTATTTTAAAGCTAAAAAGTTATTTCAAGCAAGATCTTTTGTTTAAAAAATTTATCATATAAATTGATAAATTCAGAAGAAAATTTAAGAAATATATTCCAATTCCTCTGAAATAACAATTAAACATCATTCCTACGTTTAAATATTAAGGCAGCTGGTAAATATCATGAAGGTTTTAGGGGTTTTTTTCACATTGTGAAGAATTAAATCAATTGCTAAAACTGGGCAAGTGAACAGATTACTTATGATGTAGCTTAGGAACTAAAGAATATATCGGGTAATTTTTGTATCAAATTTGAATACAAAATATTCGTTAAGTTTTAAATTATGAGGTGGTTCGTAAAAAGTATTTAGAAAAATTTAGCAGTTTAGAAAATAGCTTTTATGGATGCCAATACGATTAAAACGTTATTATATTCATTTGGGAAAAAAATGTAATCTTTGAAATAATGAACATAGAAACTAAATTTACAGGTCTTTATAAAGAAAACTTATTATGGATAAAAAAATTAATAATGAAATAGTCGACATTTTCGTTGAAAATAATTTTAAAGTAGTCAATTTTTTTTAAATATAAATATCCTGAAAATATCCATTATAGTATATACAAACCATTCATTCTGCTTTTTAAAATTCTGGAAAAAATTACTTACCATTGATATTAATTTTGTGTAATTGGAGCATTTTCTTTTCTTATAATTAATTTTAACACAATTTTGTAACAATTCTTATTTTTATATATTTACGTCCAAAAAAATTGTAATGGAACGAATAATCTTTCACGATAATAAAACATCTATCAAGCAACTAAATATCAGATATTTAAGTTTATTCTTTACTATTACTTAAACATACATATTAACATTGGATAGTTTTTAACATCGTAATGCTTCCAGCTTACATTCTGGTAAAATAAGAGATTCCAATTTTCTCGACAAAGAAGAAAAAATAATACTTGCCAAATCTCCACCAAAATCATCGAACTAAGAAATATAATAAGACATTTTAAAACGATACATCTCTAAGCTAAGAAGAAAGCAAACTATTTTTAAATCTTTTGGATTTGAAATTATTTATTTATTAAAAATTAAAATTCCTCAGTCAGAAAAGAAATAAGAAAAGCCATTGCTTTCAGTTTTAGACAATGATCTAATTTCTCAATTCATGCTGTTTTTTGAAACAAAGAAAAAAATCCTTTTCCTTTGTAAATATATTATAAGATTAATCTAGAAAACGATTCTTTTTTCAAGTGAATCTCCATTAAAAAAACCCAATGGATAATTGATTGTATACTGCTAGAAGCAAACGATTTCAGAAAGAGTATGTAGACGTAAACAATATCTGAATGTTCAGTTTAATGTAGAGGATAATTCTACTGTAATATAGTTTTTTTTTTCAATTTGAATAAATAAAAAACGAAATGAAATCACAAAAAAGATAATGAAGCCTTTAATTCCTATTTATCATTTTTTTCTGCAAATGCAAGTCTGTGAAAAGTTAATCTAATTACTTAAGTTCTCCTGATCGTCGAAATAGCAACAATAACTTCCGAAATATTATTTTAATGTTCTTTTCGACATTAAAATAATATTTCGAGAAAAAAGATTAAATTGTAAAATAATGTTTTTTTAAATTTTATTTCTCTGATGAAAATTGATATAAATTTTAGTAAAAACATTTGAATTTTCGAATTCGTCACTTTACTTTTCCAATTTTTTTAAATTTTTACATTTTCTTTTTTGAAAGTAATAATTGAATAAAATATATAAATAATAAAACTTTAAAGTGTACGTAAACACTTAAAATTTCGAAAATCGCTCAAAATATAGAATATTTATTATTGCTTGAATATTTTCTCTGATCCTTTAGCTTTCAAACGATACCAAGATGTTGTCAATATTCGGAATATTTCTCGAGTTATAATCATTTTTCTTGAGGTACTTTCATTAAAAACTCTAGTTTCGGTTTTTTTAAACTTTTTATAAAGAATGATATTTTTCCACTATGTTGCTTCATTCAAACAATCAGAAGTCAAGAAGAAATTAACCAAATACAATTATTTATATATCAAAATAATCTGTATAAAACAATGGATGTTTTGTGTCTCAATCAAAGTTATATTTATAGAAATAAATTTTTAATAGCTATTTAAAAGTTAAAATTATAGAAAAAATATCGCTTTTTCTATTCATTGTTAATGAAAAAATTGGTAAAAAAAAACTATATATTTTTATAACTTGATTGAGACAAACGATATGAAGACTAATATTAGGCATAATTTCCAACTAGAATTGTGTTTCTGTACAAATTAGAATTTAAGATATCATGTTTCAAAAAATATGCGAATTAGCTCATTAAATATTAATTAATTAATTAATAATTAGTGTAATATGGTTTTTTTTATCACTGAAATGAGTTTAAACATATATTAAGAACCTACTGTGTAAAAACTGGATTTTTAAAGTTATAATTTTTAAAAAATTCTTCTAGTATGTACGTATACCTTAAGTTATAAAATAATTGATAATTCTGATATAATATATTGATTTTTATTATATTATAATTATATGATACAATAAGAAATTTTAATAATAATGTATTGGATTTGTAATATAAGCATCTGGATACTAAGCTCCGCACGGGATTTTTTTTTTGTAAAATTGTAAATTAAATTCAATTTTATAACGCATGCATTTAAAATTTTAAATGTGGTATTAATGAATTGTAAAAGCGGGATCGAGGATGAGAAAAATGCATGCGCGTTCCGAAGCACTACCCACTACTCCATCTCTGTTTGTCGTTGCTGTTTCTTATGGCACTTGCCACGGACAAGCCAGCTGTTACGACGACAGCGATTTAAGCCTGAGAGGAAGCGTCTCTTGTTTTTATAGTAGCGCCAACTAGGGCCAAGAATACGAATTTGCTACACACGCAACACTCATTCGTTTGCACAACCCCTTTTCACAGGATGGCACATTCACACACCTCACAGCTAGAACAACTATGCCCAAACCCGGGGCTCGAACCCGGGAGGCCCATATCGTGGGGAAGACGCGCTTCCCCTATACCATGATACCGGCTTCTCTGCTTAGTTTAGTTTAGTTATATCAACGTCCGCTTCAAAGCAATACTAGCATTTATTTTGGGACGGACCACGTCGTTTTGAACCGCGGTCCGATGATGAGGATGACACCTGAGATGTCACTCCTTCTCCAAACTTTCATGACATTCCATCGGGATAACGTTTAGCTCAGATGGATTTATCGTGCAATAGGTCGGTCCGCTTACACAACGTTTCTTCGGTGGAATCAGATATCGAGCCTGATACACCCCCCCCCTCCCTCTCTCTCCGTTTCCAGACCTTACCGCGGCTCATATACTCCATCTCTGATTCGGATATGTAGCTCACATATAGCCATATGTCAATATTTAGTTATTAAAAAAATATGTGTGTGTGTCTTTTTTGTGTGTGTTCGTAAAATCTTGTTTTTTCAGGAAGGACATCTTTATAGATAAATTTAAAAAGCAAAACACTTTCTAAATATAGAATTTGATCCAAATTGTTAGTGTTGTTTCCGAGATACATGAAATAAATTTATATATATATAAAAGAATTGATCGTTTAAAGTTAAAATTAAGACTAAGATCACTAAGATTATTTATTTCAATCTTACAAGGGGAGGGCACTCCGAAATTCAGTTTGAGATGAAATTTAGTATAAAGGTTAAAGGTAGTATGCATTTAGAATGTTCACTCACGAAAATATTAGACCGCAATAGCCAGCCAATTTCGAGAAAATGGCCCCTAAACATTCTGCGTAGCTTATCTAATATATATAAATGAATTTTTGTTTTTCCGTACCTTATGCGTTGCCGTACCGTTCAACCGATTGCGATGAAACTTGGTCAACTTATTGTATGCACTTGCGAGAAGGTTATCTTTTAAAATTGACAAATGAGGAACAGGAAAGCGGCACATGCCATTCGGAATTAATCTAACATATATAAAACAAAATAAAATTATTAAGCTTGACACCAATTACTGTGAGTGAAATTAAATATAAAATACTTAATGCAAGTGCTTATCTTTTTCTTTTCATTAATGAATAATCATCTGCAGCAATATTGTCATTCAGTGTGCACAATATTTTATCTGTGACAAACTGCACATATTATTCAGAGTTTATCTCACACAAACAAAAGAGAATTATTATTATCGATACCCATCATTAGGTTATATATAATGGAAATTTTCCAGTGCAAACAGTAATTTTTTTCTATTTATTCAGTGAATCGACAAACGATATTTCGATTATACAAGAGTATATTGTGTTGATAGCTTCGACAAAAATTATGTCTCCAAGTGCCCGTCATTTAATAGATCTACCAGAGCAGCACGTAGAAATAAGGTAATTTGAGCTTCTGAAACAAACGAGGAACGGCAAGCGAGCAATAAAAAAGATCGTTTACTAATTGCAAATTCACGTGCTTCAGAATCTTAATATCAACATGCGGCAAGAATTGAAAGACAACGTTTACATGCTACCTGATCACGCGCATCAAAATCAAAAGACCAATGTGCGGCAAGAAGCGAGGTAATTATTCTTAATAGAGAATCGATTTCAGAATATGTGCTCATTCAATGCATCCCCAATATTTTTACCAACATGCCTTTGCATTTCAAACGACTGTAGTTCCTCATTCGACTTGTATTCTAGATAACCATTAACGAGGCGCAAGGTCAATCACTTCAAGTGTGCGGATTGAAAGTGGAAAATTCTAGTTATTCACATGGCCAGTTGTATGCTAGATGCTCACGAGTCGGGCAGCCAAGAAATTTATTTGTTTTTTGCTGAATAAGAAAAAAAAATGTTGTCTATCCTAAAACACTTGAATAATAAAATAAAAAAAATGAATAAATATTATTCGCACTTCTCCTTTATATGTCATTAAATTTCCATGCATGTATTTATTGCCGATAAAAAAATAAATATTATTCTTTCTATTATTCCGAATTAAGCAAGATATCAATTTTAAATTTCAAACGATTTTTCGAAAATTATTCCTTCTGAGCCAGCAACGCGCCGGGTACCAGCAAGTATATTAATAACGTGTTGCCGTTGCCGAGGAGCCAATAGTATATTGGATAAATCGCTGGCGTAGTATTTAGGAAACCCAAGTTTATTACACATTATTGGCTTATAGAAAGTTTGAGGGCTATTTTCTCGAAATTGACTGGCTATTACGTTTTAATATTTCAATGAGTGAACATTCCAAATGCATACTACCGTTATACTAAATCTCATCCCAAACTGAATTTTCAACCTCGTGCCCTCCCATTGTTAGTAGTTTTGTATGTAAATATTTCTTAAAATTGAATACATTCCTATATTACTTATTTATTTATTGTTTTCTTCAGTTATTTCAAAAGAAGAGCTGTTTGAAATGAAATAAAGGAAAACATATTTTTTTACAGTACTTGCAAAATATTAATAAAAAAATCCTTATTGTTTCAAATGCATTTTTTAAATGTTTTTCATCTTTTGGAACCAGAACACTTTTAGGGCATATTCATCTTTTTGGAAATATATATCTATTTAATTAAAGTTTAATTTTTAAAAATAATTAATCTTTTTTGACTAGTTTACTATCTGTCGAAGAGATTAATCGATTATTATATCCAAAAGAGAAATTAAGCAATGAGATTCAGAAACAAAATACATTTTTTTTCACAGTATATTTACCTGCATGTAATTTATTAAGACTTGATTTTTAGAATTATGAAGGCTGGAGTGTTATATTTATCCCTTTAAATATATTACTATACAAAATATGTATAATTCAAAATACTATAAAAAGGTTTTCAAAAAAAAAAATAGAACTCATAAATTACAAGGACGGTATCTTTACGTTTCTTTTTGGATGAATTTGAAGTATATACATTACCAGGCATAAAAAAAGAAAACCCCTGAAAGTAGACACGTCAGTGCTACTGGCGATGCTTAAAGGGATATATCATGTCTTGGGAAAGGCAGAGATAACAAGTTGTTCGAATATCTCCTAACATACTGACCTCAATTTTTATATCTTGGCAATGTTCCATGGCATGGCGCCAACCCTGAAAATAAACAAATTTAAACGATTGCATAGTAATAAATTTTAAGTGTAATAAATGTTTCCTGTTTCGAGGTAAATTTTTTGCTCTCCGGAATTACCGGATCTCTGTATTTTATTTTAACTTGGCCTATATTCTTTGAGATTTGGTCCAATCTTTAAAGCAAAGTTACCCCTTTATCAAAATTCGATAATTCAAAAAGTTTATTTAAAAGTTAGATAAAAGACAAAATGATTCATTCATTGAATTAAAAAAAACAATTTTTGAACATAAGAGACAAAGAAACGTGCTCCTAGAATTTCTCACTGATTACTAGATGCCACACAGCGTCAGCATGGCTCAGTAAAAATAAAATTGTGATAGGATTCGGATAGATATTATAATGTAAGTATCCAATCTTCATAAGCAATTTTTAATGTTCTGGCTTAGTGTGATTGATATTCTGATTTTTTTCAAGCTTTGTATATAATTTTTTGTCATTTCCATGTACTTTATTGGTTGAAATGTGTTGCCGTTTTCTCGAAACAATAATAACCTTAGCAACACACAATTATTGTACAGTATCATGTAATAATAAACGATATTTGCAATGTAATATAATATTATTGAATATTAAATAATATAATACAATATTGTATGATATTGTGAAACAGGATGTTGTTATCTGGTAATTCCGGAGGTAATGAATGAAGTGGTGGCCTGGTGAAGACGTGATGACCTGGTGGGATTCAGATTCGAAACCCGATTTCACCGAAGAACCGTTGTGTAAGCATATCTGGTGCACTTTTAATCCGTCGGGGACATACGTCATCCCACTGATAAGTTGTGAGAATTTGGAGAGTGTTGTGACAGCTCAAGTGTCTTCATAGTCATCTGCCCGCTGTTCAGAATTACGAAATCCGACCCAAAATAGCCTTAGTATTTTTTCAAAACGGGGGGTTAATGTAATTAATAAACCGGGGATTATGAAATATAGAGCTCAAGCACCCAACTGTGTTGACAGTAAAGTGGCAAAATAAATGATGCTAAGAGAAACTTATCACAATAGAGCTTTGAATATTAACCCTTTACACTCGGATAGTGCCTCTCTCACACTATTCAAATCCGTACATAAAGTAGACATTTTATCAATTTTGATTGTTAAAAAGGCTTAAAAGAATGATAAAATGATGTAGATTAATTTTTCAAATTATGTATATTTATTTTGCAATTTCGGGAAGCAAATCTTTGTATTAGGTGAATAATTATACATCGACTTAGTTTTCCGAATTCAAAGGGTTAATCGTCTGACAACAGCACTTTTGTTAACCGCACTAATCCACAGATGCGGACAGTGTTTCACATTTCTTTTTATAACAGTGTCTTCTTTCTTTTCAATCAATGAATTTTTCAAAAAGATTGTCTGATTGTTAAAATTATACCTGAAGAAGTCATCCAAAATTCGTCAATTTTCACGATTAGAAAGCTTGTAAAAGATTTTTTTATCAAAGATGCTGTTTCGTAATGCTGAACAGATTAAGCAGTTGCATATAATTTCTGGGTCTGATGAAGAATTGATAAAAAAAAAAAGGAAATTCTATAAATTTGTAAATATTAGTATAATATTAACCTTCTGACAAATATAATTAGCCATGTACCTATTTCTTCATCACATTCACTTTGCTACACATTGCTGTTTACTTAAATGAAATTATGATCAAACGAGTCCTGCAGGCACTCATGAGTCATTATAAATAAATTAATAATATATTATTATGAATTTATAACATTGCTTTCCTGCTATATTTGTGTCATCGCTGAAAAGAGAGATTCACAGAATTTCTAATTGGAAGCTAAATGAATGGCAGATCAGTGAGTTCTGATCTTAGGGATAAACTTGGTAATGAATTTATTGACTAAAATAAAGGCAGGAAAATATAAAAATAATGACAATATCTCTATTAAAAACCGAGATCCAGAGATAATTACAGAACATTCCATTTCCCAGAGACAGCTTTTATGCTTCTTCATGAAAGAGATATAATTGTAAATGTGGCGGATACTTCATGCTTTCAATCGAAGAAAATTTTCTACTGAGAATATCCTCAATAAATTATTTAGAATACTCATAGGAAATAGCGAAAATATTATAATATTTTCAAATCCTTATACCGGTAATTAATTTTTGGGTTTGTCAACATATTAATATGTGATAATATTTATAAATTTATATTTAATTAAAAAAACAGTTTTGAAATACTTTGCAGGCAAAAAAGACGCTTGCCATGATTTAAAATCTATTTAATCAAATTTTTGATTAATCGAGTTATTACGATACCGATGATCGAGGTCCTATTATATAAATTTTATTTTACTCAATTAGCGAAAAATGAATGTGAAAACCTTTGCGATGTTTCTTTATTTGGACTGTATAAAGATTATACTATCTTTAGCTTATTTGGACTGTAGACAAAAGCGATCATTATACAGGCTGATTTATAACTTCGGTACAAATGATAAAAACAGCGGCTAATCTGTTATATTTTCTAAGGAAGGTGGTCAGATGAAAAAAGATGTCACTTACGAAGGTAAACCGTAATTTGTGTAGCAAAATTTCAGGAAAAAAGAAAAGGGGCGGGGTGGGGTAAGGAATGGAATAATAAAAAATAATAATAAAGAACGCTATGATAATTTTTTTCGAATTTAAACTATTTCTGTCTTTATTATTTCTTATCTACTGCACTGACCACTGAACTTGTCATTTTGGATTCTATAATAAGTTTTGCCGCTGTATTATGGGTTACCTGCATTCTGTGCATTGCACTGGAAGCGCGAAATCAACATAAATAGGAGACTGGAAATAAAGCTGGACATAAAATCGAAATTTTCTTTTTTATTCAGGCAAAAAAAGTATTTTATTTCATTTTTAATCTTATTATTTCTAGCCGCTTTCAGCAATCAGTTACTCTCCTATCATCTGTGTATTTAAAATAATTGGCAAAATCTAAAAGCAGCTCCTAGTTACAGCATTCACTTGAGACAAAAATTGACGTAATCAGATTACTTGATTGGTTACTTGAATCAAATCAATTAATTGGTCAGATTAGTTACTTGAATTGGTCGAGAGGTTCCTTGTATTTTTTTATTAATTTAACTACATAAATTTTTTGATATAATTAAATTTATTTTAAAAAGATATTCTTGGAATTTATGTTTATTTTGCTAGTTGTTATTTTATATTCTCTAACCAAATGTTATTGTATAATATTCGCAATTCTGCATTATATAATATCACGTACATATATGTACGTTATATTATATAATGTCTGTCCCATATATTATACATATAACATATAATATATGGGACAGAGCTTTTCCCTTTAAAGTTTTAATAAGAATTTAATTAATTGTAAATTAAGAGCAATTTTAGTGGATTTTCAATTTAACGTTCAAAATTATCAATATACAAAAATAATGTTTATACAAGATTCAGAACAATGTCATTTGAAGGATACCAAATAACTTCTGCAATTTTTTCTCCTAAATTCTAACATTTTACAAAATTATTTATTGCAGAATTTTCAATCATTCATTTCACGGTTACAATGAAACTCAAATCGCTTTCATTGTTTCACTAAGAGGACACATGACTTTGAAATAAACAAAAATGTAAAAAAAAACGTGCAACTTTATTTTTATCATTTCATCACCAAAATATATGCTTATATTAAACTAAAATAGTATTGTTCAGTAAAATAAATATTTGAAAGGACAAGAGAAAAAAAAGCAAATCTTAATGACTTTTTTCAAAATGATGTAATTAGATTTTAATATCTTTGAAATGTTTTAGGGGTCTTAATTTTTTTTTTAAATTAAATGAAATTGTTAATAAAGATTTTGTTCAAGTATTAAAATAAAATAGGGTATACATTTTATGTTTCGAGTTTTTTTAAGTAGTAAAAAGTCAATTTTAGTTTTAAAAAAAAAACAGAAAATTATTATGAAAATTCAGTAAGTGTGCATAAAAATATTTCTAAAGAAATAGCATATAATTGGAATTACAAAATTATACACAGTTCTGTTCCAAATAAATTTACAATGGGTAAAAACAAAAAATAAAAGAAAAAGTGACAAATTAAGTCGCCTGGAATATTTTGAAATTTGAAATTAGTGTTTTTTTTTATTTAAAAAAATAATATATTTCGTTTTAAATGTTTTTTGAAGTAACTTGACGTATTTGTATTTTAATAGATATGCATAAAAAATTTCGTAAACCTAAGTTAATTATTTGCAAAAGTGTATAATTGAGCCCATCGTCCCTTTAATATTTAATCGAGCAATTATCTTCTATTGTATAATTAATCACATTCGAAAGCTTTAGTTTAATTTCTACTTAGTCTATACGTAAAATAAAAAGTAACTATGCCAGAAAAGGCAACATCCAGTTATAAAATAAATTATGCGAAGAATTTCATTTTTAACGCCACTATGATGCCATTCGACTAGCGATTCCATTAGAAATGTTTATGTACATAATAAATAGAACAGGTGTAAGGTTATTTTGATTTATCTGTTCTAATTTGATAAATAATGATATATTGTTAAAATAATCTTAAATTAGATAGGCATAAGAAATTTAAGTGAAATTAAACACTTTAAATATTTCCAGATTTCCACCCCTTTAACAATAAACATTTTATGTAATGGGATAAATCGCATTATATAAAATTTTCAATTTATAAAACTCTATAATTATACGAAAACTGTCTTATTTAAGATTTCGACTTTCAGTTTATATAATAATCAAGCATTTTTCATCTGAATTATAAGATTCTTTTCCCTAAAAATTTGTCTTAAAAAAACTTTACCAGCTCTTAAAAAATTAATGTTTTATTTTTGAAAGTTAAATATTTTAAAACGTAGAAAATGTTTACTAGTTTGCTTTACTTTAATATCCTAATGGATATTAGATATTAGATATAAGCATGTACCTTTATTCTTCGTTGCCTTGTTATTATATTTAGGAGAAAGTAATCTACTAACATTCAAGACTCACTTTTTTTCGGTTAATAGTTCAATAACTTCTTTAAAACGAAGTTAAAAATTTCATTTTTCCCAGTGAGTAATCGAGTTCATGTTTTCTTTAACAAAAATTGCAGTCTGATCTCTTTTAAAGGGATGATAAATTACTCAAATAAAAATATGGGGTTATTATACTGAAATTTAAGAAAAACCACATACAATGCGCTACAGAAAAAATAGTATTTACAAGTAGTGTTGTTTTACAACGAAGAAAAATGTTTTTTTTAATTTATTGCCTATTAAATAAAATATATGTAGAATTAGTTCTTTATTCTCGTTTGGAATAAAACCATTAGTCTTTACAGACTCTTAATCATTTTAATAGATCTTTTATAATAATGTTATATTATCCTTAACTGACCATTACTTTCATTCAACCAGAAGAATTTATAAGAAAGAAATTTGAGCTGATTTCTGGTACTTATAGCGTACAGAAGTATTAGCTGCATTTTTTTCACGTTTATCCACATTCTTTTAAGAAAATAAACAGTAAATATAATAGAACATTTTAAAATGATTATCGCTTAAATAAACTCTGTATAAAGTGTTGTCATTTAGCTAATCTATATAATTAAATTTGAAACGCCTGAAATCTTTTAATTAATAGAAAGCCAAAACAATAAATATACTATCTTCTATAAATTACTGCAAGATGCAAAACTGAATTCAGTAAATATTTCAAAAAAGACCATATATATATAATAACTTTTTATTGATTACAAACTTTGGTTTTTTTATTGCGACATAAGAGTTTTTGCCAACTGAAATAAAAACAAGCAAAATTATGAAATGCGAGAGATTACGATTCCTTTTATTCTGCTTAGTTTCAAAAAATGATCTTTCAGTTTCAAATCTATCTTGGAAAATATCTATCATATAAAAATTGGTTTAAAACTTTTATTTATTTTTAGTTAATAACATTTATTTATTATTAGTTTTTTTAATGATCTCTGGAAATTGAAATACACTTTTTAAAATGACTCTTATTTTAATATAAGTCGTAAATCCACATTTAAATTACCAAACACAATATTTTAAAAAAATTTGCAAGTATTTACATTTAAAAATAATAAATATATATTAAAAATAATAAATTTAATTTCCAAAAAAAATTTATTCATTAAAAATAATAATAACCTACTACTAACTAAAAATAAAAAATAACAGTAGCATTTATTATTTAAAAAATAATAACGTACAGGAAAAATTATTTTTCTAAGGTTTTTAGAAAGTTTCTCAAATTATATATGGTTTTTCAAAAAGTTATTAGATTTCAAAACTCTTTACTGTAAGCAGTTTTCTTATCCTAATTATAAATAGAACCTCAGATGATAGAAATATTTTTTCATTATACTCTTTTATATAATATTCCTTTTACATGTAAATATTTTATTACAAATGACAAGTATTAATTATCTCCTAAACACTACATATATTTCTAAGCAGGTACGGTGGCATTAATAAAATAGTAATTTTCAAATGGTTAATAACAGGTAAATAACATATTATTCATAATATACATAATAATAATTATTATATTTATAATAATAATTTAATTTATTACTATATGGTCCAGTCACATTAATGTGACCACCTGTCAAAATCTATAATAACCACCTTTCGCAGAGTGGACAGCTGCGAGACGTGTAGGAAGAGAGTCGATTAAGTTCCTGAAGGTGTTCACTGGTTTGCTGAGCCATGCCAACTGCAGTGCCGTGGCCAGAAGCGATTGGTTACTTGTGTGAGGATCCATGATGCAAGCAACCCGATCGAGATGGTCCCACAGATTCTCAGTTGGGTTCATGTCCGAGGAATTTGCTGGCCAAAGGAGTACGTAAACTCATCCTAGTGCTCTTCGAATCACGCTCGTACACTGCGAGCTTTATGACACGTCGCATTGTCCTGCTGGTAGATACCATCATAATGAGGCAAAAAAATTCGCATGTAGGGGTGAAAATGGTCCACAAAGGTAGATGCATACTTGTGTTGCTCCATCGTGCCTTCCGCAATAATGAGTGCACCCAAGATATACCACGGAAACTTTCACCAGACCAAACTGATCCCTGCTCCAGCTTGGACTCTTCCGTTAATTGTTGCAGGGTGTTTGTTTGCAAACGTGTCACGCCGTATACGCCAACGCCCATATGTCGTATGGAACATAAAATATGAGTCATCTGAAAAAGTTACCTGTCTCCACTCAGTGGAAGTCCAGTGGAGGTACTGGCATTCAAATTCCAACCTTCGTCGCCGATGAACAGCAGTCAGCATAGGTGCATTAATCAGGCATTTGTTGCGGATGTCCATACGAACCTTGCTGCGTATGGGCCTCCGCGTTATGGAGACACTGTTGGTAACCCCTTGGTTAATCTGAGCGGTCAGTTGCTCAACGGTTGCACGTCTATTAGCCCGAAAGCAACTCCGCAGCCGTCGTTCACCTCTACTATCTATGGCCCGTGGTTCGCTGATTTTGGATAGTGCCATTTTACCATGCCCTATATTCTTTTATCATGGCGGCCCTCGAACAGTTTACAAAAATAGCCGTTTCCAAAATGTTTCCACCTTTGGCCCGAAAGCCAATGATCATGCCCTTTTGGACGTCAGATAAATCACTCCGTTTCTGCATGAGTCCAAGAACTGAAATATTTTCCAAATGCTTACAAAATACTTTATATATCCATCAAATTTGATGATAACACGTGCCTTTTGCTATTGGTTATTTAGCGTTTACGTCAAAAGTAGGTGGTGGTCACGTTAATATGGCTGGACTGCGTATAACAATTAAATTATTTTATTACAACGTATTATTTGTTATTATGTGTTATTTTTTTATACATTTGTCAAGAAAATGGCGCAAAGAAAGGTGAAATCGAAATTCTGATAAGCAGTTTTGATCATCACACATTTAATACTATTGAAAGGAATTTAATTCCAAACAATATTCATTTTAGAATACAAAAAATCTTAAGTAATACTTTAAAATTTAAGTAATACTCTAAACATTTAAAATAAATTAATTTCATACAGATAATACTGATATATTACTACAAAGTATTCAAATGTAATTCTAAAACTTCAGAATTTATCATGAAAGCGATTTAACTCAGATTAATGTCGTGTACCATGAATACCGAAAAAGGTGCAAATGCAATTGTTTTATATTATATTATTAATGTGCATAAAAGTTATTTAATTCAAACCAGCTGGAGCAGTTTTTGAGATTTCTTCCACATTCTTTAAAATTTTTGCACATTGTTACCATTTATCACAGGTGAACAATAGAATTTCAAAAGTTCCTATTAGTGCGAAATTTTTCGCGATTAATCCCTAGGAAGCATTTGTAACAAAAGCAACAAAAATCACCAATTGATTCTTCTGAATGAATTTTATTGAACGTTTGGTAGAAATAAAGGAATATGGAGTAGATATCATGTACCAGATTTCATCTGTATAGCTCACAGCTTTTCCGAATTATCGCGTATAATTTCGGAGACAGACCAACAGACACAATACCAGTAATATTTTTTTCGAACAGTTGAAGGCCTCAAACGTGAAAATTATCAGAATTTTGTATTCGAATTTTTTTCACGATTATAATACTTTCTCATTGTGCGTTTTGTATATGAGATTATAAGAATTTTTTTTTAAGTTCGTCCGACATTCTGACAGCTTTTGAGTATTGATTACAGCATTGTTAATAAAATTAAGCTCATTATTATTTTATTTCATTATTTTTGCAAAACCAAATTTGTTTGAAGTATTTCAGATTTGTCCATTGTAATTTTAAAGAAAGATTTATTAATTTTATATTCTTCTCCAACTTTGTAAAAAAAATGCATTGTTAAATATGTCTAAAATCTGCATCCTCAACATGTATTTATAAAGAGACTTCAGTCCACTTCATCGAAAATGCCACATAAACGAAGATTAGAGTTCCAGAACAAAATAAAACATTATTTTAACTTTATACGATATGTCTATCCAGATAACAACTGTTAATTGTCCGAAATTAAATAACGGAAGCTGTAATATATCTCATGAACATTGGCAATAAGATTTTTAAAAAACATAATTTATAATAAGCATCCAATTCTAGGAACTAATAAGCTTTCAAATCAAAATCTAATTAAATTATTCATGGATCGGAGCAAATTTTGATCCAGTAATAGAAAAAATTGCAATGTCAATTTTAAAATAAAATATCCTCCACCAAAAAAAAAGCAGAAAAAATTACGAAACAGTAAAAATTACTGACTTTCCTTAATCTAATACCATTTTATTTAATAAAATTTTCGTTAGTCTTTATTTCACAACCATAAAACCATTAATTAAAACATAAAAATCCTGTCTGAAGTGCTACACACTAACGGAAGTTGGAATTCTGCATTAGGTAACGACTCATATCAAGCGAGCGGGGATATTTTAAATGCTCCTATCTTTACAGATAGAGAGGACAATTATATATACTGATTTGCAAATGAATAAGTACGGTACATAATTGTAAATATTATATGTATAAAAAATAAACGTTGCTGTACTGCATTTTAGAGGCCGGTCAGTTTTTTAATTGGTCTTGGTAGTCATATCACTGACTCTCCGACCCACCAGAAGATACACGGATAAAAAAAAATGAATGACCTGACCACCATTACAGAAATACTGGTGGGAATTGTGGTTGAGTCTTAAGGGCCATCACCGACTACGATACATCCCTTCCCTAAGGAAGTACGTCCCTTCATCGATATCGGAGGAGCCAGACCCCCATTTTTCGTGTACACACCAGGGTGGCGAGAATCAACCGCCATGCCAGAAGCTTCTCAATCTCATTTCGAGGTTCCTCCCCGGACGAAATGGTCCTAGGTAGAATTTCCCTCTAGTTCTTCTATTTGGAATTTTTAATTTAAAATTCATGAATATCTTTTCTATAAAGTAAAAGAAAAAATAAAAGTTAGTCACACAAAAAAGTACATAATTTATTACTTTGGAAATTTCTTTAAAAAAAAAAAAAAAATATTAAATTGAGATATTTTTATCTGCATTTTCTACTTTTTTTTCGAAACTTCTTGATTTACTGCAGAAATGTCATTAAAATGACTGAACGCATTCAAGAAAATGCTTGCGTCACTCACAGCTCTTTCTCATATAATGGGGATATTTCCTCTTTAGGAAGGATTTAATATTCATCCATTATTCAAGAGGCATTAGAAGTTGTTTAAGTATTTTCACATAAGTAAATTTGCTGAAGAAATAGCCGTACTTAATAAACACGCATTTAGTTCACAAGTGGACACGGTCGGTGGTTGAAAAGGAAGAAATGGCAGCTAACAACATCCGCCATTTTATCGTTCGATTCGCTAATTGCTTTTCCATTAATTATTTCCGGAGAACTGGGTTCCAACGTTCGATTCGAACAAAGGCTAAGAGAAGGAAAAAAACTGTTAAAAGCATTGAGTAATGTCGATACTGTTTTTATAAGGAAAAAGGCTATTTATTTCGATGGAATTTTGTAAGAAATATATTGGATTTCGTTTTAATTCTGTGATTTTATTTTATTTAAAAATCTAAAGGAAATCATTTTTCAATTTGCATTTAAAGCTATTTTTTTAATATCGTTTATCATAAAAATACACGTATAAGAGAATATTGGCTTAATGCTTTATGCATTAGAGTCAATATCCAATATCTTAATAAGAATAATGCAACGATTATTTTCCGTAAGTAATAATCATTTCATTTACAACACAATAGTTTTAATAAAAGGTTTTCTTAATGGAACTCACGGGTAAATCTGAAACAATGGTTAAAATTGCTTTAAAATTTTGAAATTGCCTTAACAAACATTTTTTTAATTTATTCATTTACTGTTTTTTAACTGCCGAAAATGAAATATAGAATCATTGGTTAAAAGACTAAGAAAGGATTCATTTTCGTTCTTACAAATTAAAAATATTACTTCGAAAATTTTCCCGCCTATTTCAATAAAATACTGAATTTTATATGTGGTTGAATTTTATACTTTTATGTTTGCTTACAAGATGATTTAATGATTTTATTACAAGATGAAAGATTAACTCTATTAATAATGAAAAGCCCCAAACGACATGTTAGCAATACTTCGACCAGGGCTCAATATTCCTAGATTTCTCTTTAAATTTCTTTCGCTTCGTTTTGTTAAATTTCATTTTCGAATACTATACATTTAATGTTAGATGCACTCACTATGTTCATTCGGTTTTGTAGGGAGTACGGAATTTTTCTTCTCTTTGAAGCTTTGGTGTTTAAAACTTTTTTCCTGGTCTTATATATATTTAAAATGCACTAGAAGATTTTTTTATAAAAAAAATCGTATGGGGCTTAAACTAGTAGAAGGAACATTATTGTTTCATGACACGTAAGCCTATTAAATATAAGAAATGGAAAGTTTGCATATTAAATATAAGAAATAAGAAATCGGTAAAGTTCACGATGCTTTTAAAGGCTGGTAAATGGGATATTTATAATAAACTGATGTATATAAGAGCAAAAAATAAACCATAGCAGAGTATGTATAAAAAAAATTGATTTTTATAGCCGTATTATGTGTCAGCCATGTAACATGGGCTAATTTTCATATTTATGAATAGAAATTGTTGCATCAAGAATTTTTGTGCCCTTTTTTTTACAGTCCTTTTGAATAAATTTCATAATTGCTTTATATTTTCTTTCATACTGTACATTATCATCTTCATTCATCCAGTTTAATTGTGTTCCAGATATTTTTCGTTCTAGTTTTTTTTTTTTTTTTTTTTCATTTCTGGTTATCTTACATGTATTCATATATTGTTGTTTGTGTATGTCAATTCCAATCCATTGCAATGTATTGGTGTAATAAAGTCGACCTACATCTATACTAAACCAGAAAGGAGCCACATGAGCTCTAGAAACGGAGGTGTGGTGTGGTGTAATATTAAATGAAAGTCATATCACTGACTCTCCGATCCGCCCGAAGACACACGGAAAAAGAATACTGAATGGTCGGACCGCCGCAACAACAACATTGGCGGTAATTGTTGTTGAGTCATATGGGCCATCACCGGCCACGGCACAGCCCTTCCCGAAGGAAGTACGTCCTGCCATCGACGGGAGGAGCCAGATCATCAACTTATTTATGTACATACCAGGGTGGCGAGATCCATCCTCTATACCAGAAGCATCTCATTCTCATTCCGAAGTCTCATTCTCATTCCTGATGGATTTGTTGGATATTAAAACAAGTAGAATGAGAATTACTTATTTTCAATAATAGTTACAGTTTAAAATTTGTTGATGATCAAAATCTGAGTGTAAAATCCACTTATCAATTATTATTTGGTTAATCAGTTGCAATCAATGTCCTGCTATTTCAATGTTTATCAAATTCTACCTACGAAATCTTCTCTTGTAATCATCTACAAATTTTTATATTATCCCCTCAATTTTAAAATAAATATTTCTTATTTATGATAACAAACTTTCGATTTTACAGAATACTTGGCAGCTTTGATTGGGGAAATAGGAGGTGACACCTAATTACGAATTTCAGTTAAAGAAATAAAATGTTGGTAAAGAGTTAAGGTACTTACTTACAGGTTCAAAAATAATATCATCTTTTCAATTTTCCATGAGTTTCAAAATACTTCCTTGAGAAAATTTCTTCCCTCTTAAATGATTAAATATAGGAAAATCAAAACACATAATAACAAAATACGATGCAATAACTCTAACACCTGCACGAATAGACACAATGTAATGACTGACTTCACTTTAATCCCCAAATTTAAGATCTGAGAATTATGCCAAGAAATACATTTTCTTGACAGTGATTCGTTACTGTGCCTCCGGGTTTTTTTAGTTTAGTTTAGCTATATTAACGTCTCGTTTTAAAGCACTCCGGCGTTTTTGGGGGACGAATCTCGTAATTTTGAACCATGATCAGATACCGAGGACGACACCTAAGCTCTGTGCATCCATGAAGATAAGGATTAATGTAAAGATATATGAAGCGTAAAGAAAGGTGTTAGTAAGGTTTCTGAATACACGAGTTCCTACTTTAATACAGAAATGAAAATTATCAAAATGAGATATCTGAATTGTCTGACATATCTGAATTATTAATCAAAATTTCTTAAGAAAATTGTCATTATTAACAGAGGAATAATATAGAAACAAAATTTCCATACTTAAACTGTATTTTGAGCAATCACACCATTTTAAATCTGTTACGTGGTTCAGGGTTTTTTAACTACCTATGATCTAACATCTAAAATCTATTTTCTGATTCTCAATAATCAAATATATTATTAAACACATAAAGACATTTATAGACTTTCAAGAAAAATCCACATGATCACAAAGACGACTGCATCTCTAATTAGACATTATAAATCTAAACAACTAAGCATTAAAAAAAATGAAACAAAGTTCTAGGCAAACTGTGCATGCGGCGATTTCCGGGGCAACCACAGCTGGAAAGGGAAAAAGGCATCCTTAAGACGGAGCAGACGATATGGTAGGAATAGAGTAGAGTTTAAAGATTCAGTTTGTATGATATTGATCTAAAATCAACCACAATTAATAATGATTTACAATATTATGGGAAAAATATTTGATGATATCAAGATACTCCACAGAAATACATTTTTAATGACATTTTATATCACAAATTAAATTGCATAATTTAATTAAAGGAAGAAATAACCGGCCATTTGCGTAAATCAATTCAATTTTGTAGAATAAAATTGAATAAATTTATTCATGGAATATGCACTAGTCGTTTAAAATTATTTTAATTTTGAAAACAATAGCAATGCATCTTTAAAATATTTTATAATATAAATAACAAGAATATTACTTACTTTTGAGAAATTTTGATTCTGGAAGTCTGGAACTCAAAATGCAAATTCATAGATGAATGAATTATGACATGTAGATTTTATTATTCAAATTTTACATCTGTATTAGATTTTTCAATAGGGTGATTGTTCTTCGATGTGTAATATCAGCGAGTATTTCAGCACGATAACTTCAATATGTAACCATTCATGCAAATGATATTTCGGGGTATGCTGGTTTCACCAAAATTGTAGTTTTTGTTTAATTTCAATAATGCATATCGGTGGGAGGTATTCAGGAGAAACGTTTCGGCCCTCTTAGGACTGAGGAGTATCTTTTATTTTACACCTAAAAATAAATTCTGCCAAAGTGGCAACTGAAGTTTAAAATAGAAGCTTTTATCTATAGAGTATTTGTGAATAAAATTTTTCGAAAATTTATTCAATCTTTCAAATCATTTTTTTAATAAAAAACAAGTAATTATGTTATTTTATGCAATTTATATAAATTGTTGTGTGAATGAAATTTTGTGCGAAACATTTTACTCGAATTTATGAAGGAAGAAATAAATAAAAAAAAGTCATCTGTCATAGAAAAATGCATGAGTATGTTTTCGAAATCCATATTGAAATATGAAAACTGGTGAGAAGCAATTCCTTATTACAGTACCACTGTTAATTCTTTTATATTCTCGGAAACTATCTTTTATATTCACAGAAACTGTATTATACAAGATGTATAATATAACTGTACTATACAATTAAAACATCCCTACTCTATACAGCGAATTTGAGTTACCGTGCTGAGTTTTCTATACAGCGAACTACTCAGTGTAAATGTTCCAAAATTGTTGAACATACTATTCAAGGCACAGGAAGACGGATTACGCGGGAAAATAGTTCCAGAGACACCGGTAGATGACGCAGTAGAACAGAAAACATGCTAAAAGACACAAATAATTGAAAACACATACACACATGTGGTATGATTTTTTTCTTTCCAATTCCTATAGCTGATATGAGGAAAAAAAAGATAATAAAAGTGAAGAGACTGAAACTGTTATTGTAATTGCAATTTCGCACTGTAAGCACAAAAATTTGCATAAATCCTTGTTTTGCTGATATTGTTCTAGGCATGAAAGAGATAAAGCTGGGGAAATGTCATTCTTATCAGCGATGGCTTCGTGCTTTGCTTGTGGAGTTGTTTAATGGAAACAAAGGAAATGCTGCAAATGCACTTCGAGAATTTCTTCGACTTGGAAATTTACGCAAAAGACCAGGAGATACCAAAACATGCTCGAAAATTTTATTCTATCCTTAATGAAACAGCGCCAATATCTTGCTTCATTTACCATTATGCAAGATGAAGCGCCT
This sequence comes from Argiope aurantia, assembly GCA_026543865.1. NCBI lineage: Eukaryota > Metazoa > Arthropoda > Arachnida > Araneae > Araneidae > Argiope > Argiope aurantia. The sequence goes on along the minus strand of JAPMOR010090413.1, from coordinate 2,751 downwards.
CCACACATTGCACTCTGTGTACAGCAACTTCTTCGGCAACATTTTACTAATGATAGAGTAATTAGACTTACGTTGCAGGCAACCTAACCATCTCATTCTATACATTTTAATCCTGTTATTTTTGTCTTTGGGGGCTCTTGAAAATCTTTTTTATCGAGGACTTCTGGTAACCTTGGTAGATTTGAAACACAATATCTCTCTGCATGTCAGGACCATTTCGATCGACCAATACACTGTTGTGCAAGCTGTCCACAGAATGCAGATTTTACATCTGAAAAATGGGAACTATATATTGAATAGTTTCCCTTGCAGCTATAAGGTCCTTGTGATTGAATGTTTGATACTTTCGAATTAAATATATTACGAATGTGTATTTTGAGGTTTTCAGCATTTTTTTGTTGCGCCATCTATGGATCTTTTTTTTTCTTCATTTAATCCTTTTCCCCATGCCTTGAATAGTATGCTCAACAATTTTGGAACATTTACACCGAGTAGTAACGCTGTATAGAGAACTCAGAGTTTAATTTTGAACATCTTGTATTTAAAGCATACCATATTTTTATATTATATCTCCATATACCTTATATACCTTAATAACTCCTATACCTTAAATAATTAAAAGTATGCTATTATCCTCCATGGATGATGAAAGAGAATTTTATTCAGTGCCTAAGATGCCAAACAGAAAGCAAAAATATGGCACATTATTTATACCTTCAAAATTTAAGCTAAAAATTATGCGAGCAACCTCTATGGACGATGGATGAGAATTTTATTCAGTAGCTTCTGTTAAATTAGGCAGCAAAATAGACCGCCAGTCTGAAGGCAGAACATGAAAAATTATTTACACCTACAATATGAAGCTAAAAATTAAGCGAACAGTTTCTATGAATCGAGAATAAGAATTTCATTCAGTGACAGTTTATCAACTAGGCAGCTGCCTAGGATGATAGGCTGAGGGCAAGAACATGAAACAGCATTTTTACCCTCAATAATTAAGTTAAAACCATGCGAACTAAGTTTGGAATGAATGAGGGTTTCATACAGAGGCAGCTGCCAGGAACCGTTAGTCAGTGATCCGGAACACGTAGATAGATTTCAAGACTTTATTATCTTAATTGCCTAAGTTTGCGAAAATTAAATATTCACACGATTAAAAAATATTAAGATAATATTAAGATTTCATAAACTGTAATTGCTCGTTTACCTAAAAGTTTCATTACGATCAATTTGTCATTAGAATATTAATGAACACAAAACATTTGTTTCAATAATATTGCTTGAAATCATTAATCTCGGATAGTATGGAGTTACAACAGAAAAATGAAAAAAAAAAGATTTTGTACAAAACTAACAGATTTGAAAGGATTAATCGAATATAAACTATTAATTTGTTATCCCTTTGACTACTACCCCAACCCTAGACGATCATAAAAGTTCTATATTAATAGACCGGTTTTGGGCAGATTTATATTCAAAATGAGAGGTTCGACATGCAAATTAAGTTATCACTGAGAATACCCCTTTCTTAGGATCTGAATTCCTCTTTTGAAAAAGAAACTGATGAGTTAGTAGTGAGAGGGTTTGGGAAATTCAATTTTTCTGTACATTGAAAGAGGGGTAATGTCCTGTTGGTAATGGGGTAGCTCCGAAAATTACCTAGATCTTACAACTTAATTTCTAAAGGAGTTAAACTTATCTAAAATGTATATAAAACAATATTTCCAGGAGCAAGATTAGTACCTATGATCACTACAGTAAATCGGATATCAAAGGTACTTGGCATGAATTCTACAGGGTGGACATAGAATAACTTTCCCTATTAGGCGACATCTGCAGCTAAAACGAATGAACCAAATGAAATCACATTTCATATATTAATTGGCGAAAGCATGGGAAGATAAATTCTGCAGAAAAGGAAATTAGTACTAAAAGTTACCAATAGGAAAAATATTGGCTCTGCTATCAAGTACAATCAAGGAAATTTGCATATCGAGATGGATTATGTAAAATTCCAAGTTCGTACGTGACAGCAGGGCAATGCATTCTTTATAAAAAGGGGGAAATCAAACGACCTGTTAGCTGTTCGTTCTTGACTATTGATGCGTTCTTTACTGTTGTTCGTGATTGACTGTTGATGTGTGCTTAATATGGGC
>JAPMOR010090403.1:0-23561 GCA_026543865.1 Argiope aurantia | reverse complement strand
GTTTAATTCTAATTCTATTCGTATCAAATGTTGTATATATCTGATGTAAATTTAAAAGATTATTTTGAAGTTTTATTAAGTTACTATTGTGTTAAAAATGAATTATATTTTCAATTATTAAAATAGCCTTCTAATTTGCTAAATATATTCATTTTAAAATTATCTAGGAAAACCATCTACTGCTCATTTATTATTTATGATTTATTCATTAAAATTTCAAAAAGTAATAAAAAAAGACATTTTTATTATCATTATTAAGTTATAAGAAAGTCAGTGTTTAATTTTCGTAATACTGCATTCAGATAATAATCAGAGTTGCAATAAAGCTATTCTTTAACATTCAAGGTATTGCGGATTCAGAAGACTATTTCTTCCGAAGTGAAGACAAAGGTGAGATTTTAAAATTATTTTGCTATATTATCTAAAATTATTTTTTTATTTAGCTTATAAATAGGTTTATAAATTTATAATTATTGTGCGAGGTATTAAAATCACTCCAGATAATATCAATCAATCGAATGCCAAATGTAACCAAAGAAAACCAAAATATTATCAATAACATGGTTTCCAAATTATAAAAATTCCAGCACTCTATCCCTTTTATGATTTTTTTTTTAATTTTGAGGATGTAATAATCTAATTTAACATTTTTTTTTCTTTGTTTATTCTTATTCTTAGCTGAGCCTTAGAGAAAAGCTGTAAAGTTTTAGAGAATATCACTCAGGAGGTCAATGGTATATTTAAACTGACAGGAATTTGGGTCAAAATTTGTATTGGTCAAGCTACAATGGCTGAATCAAGCATAAAATAGCGATGAATTGTTGAGCTCATCAGTTATAGGTGAAGGTCTAAACTCGTCATTAGTAAAAATATTCTTATTAAAGGGAATAAAACCTATAACATTGGACCCTTCTATGATATTATTTGAAGTCAGTTTGAGTAATACAATTTAGCCACATCATATGTGGTAACAGATTTATGTCTATTACTTAGTATTAACTTCCATTTGTTTATTGCTTAGTTGAAATAAGTTTAGAATTGGCCAAATACATCAATGCCTAAGGAAGCATTCAATAACGGGCAACAAAATTTCATAGTTATTCACATCAGAAATCATTCTAAAACAGAAATCAATGAAGACATTGATTAATATTAGGCATGGCTAGTCTGTTTCTGTAAACGTTATTCAAAAACTGCTCGATATGGAACTACTCAGTTGTGAATTCTGACGACTTCGTTCTCAAAGCAATATAGACCTCACATAGGCATTAAACTATGAATGTTTGATAATATTAGACGATTTGTACTTCTGTTTTAAATCCAGTGACACACATCCGTGCATCTACTTGAAATTCGGAAAGGCGTATCATCCAGATCAGTGCGCAGTTAGCGAATAAAAATTTGATAATTTACGGAACGTCTTTCGTTTCTTTTCATTGGACTATTCGTGAATGCCAACACCAGATAAAACAATGTATTCTATTTGATATATCGTCCCATATGTGAACTCTCAGCTTATAAGTCTTATATATCAAGTCTAAAATGACAATGCCTTATTCATCGAGCCAAGATTTATCCACAAGACATGAAATTGGTATTTGAATTACAAGCCACTGATGGCTAAATGGATTGATAAATACACATCCGTTGCAAATATTTTAAGGCACCATGCAGACAGCATGCCAAGTAACATTTAAATTCGATCAGGGTCCAACATCTTTTTCTACAAATCTTGCATTTGTAATATTTTGATCATTTTTCTCTCTCTCGATTTATTACAATTCTTTCTATGTTAAACTCGTGACGCCATCTAGGTAAACAGAGAGAAGTTTCTAACATTCGAATATCAGTTTACATTCGCTCTTCGGTTTTGGTTCGTAAAACAAAACAAAACGGCGAATAAAAAATGAGCTATTTTTTGTAAGAAAACAAATTAATTCTAACATGAGGCCATTTAACGCATGAATTTCAAAATTATGAACATTTTTCTTAGTTATAAAATTTTAGTTGAATGATTTCATATCATAAAGGAAGCAATTCTCTTTCTCTAAGGCTCATACCAATTCTGTAGATAGTTTTCATTTTCTATTGTATTGTTTAAAAGTACATGCAACATATTTTGTATTTCCTAGTATTTTTAACTTTTTTTCGTTTAATTCATTCAACAGGTTCAACAGGAAAATTCTGTGTCGAATTATATGAAGATCTATTTTCTAATTAGTTAAATTATACCTTTTCTCTTCTGTTTTAATTAAGTAAATAAATAAGTGGTGTTTCTAGTTACTATGTTTATTCGATTTGATTACGTTAGGTTAGTAAATAGTTCTTCCATACAAGAGAAAATGAAAGAATTCACGATATTTTCAAGCAAATCTGTTTAGCAAATCAAATTAGCTTCATTTTATGAAAACTTATGTCTATACATTTCCTATACATGTGTGGATGTTGTCTATAATATTGAAATTCTATGACGGGTTAACAAAAATAACAACTTTATTTTACGGAAACATCAAGAAGAAGAAAAAAGATACAGTTGCAGTTAATAAAATGCAGTAGAATAAAATCTCGTGCACGGATAGGTGCCGCGGTGGCCTGGTAGTAAGGTCTCGGCTTCGGAACAGGAGGGTTTCAAGTTCGAGACCCGATTCCACCGAAGAACCATCGTGTAAGGGGGTCTGTTGCACGTTAAATCCGTCCTGACCAAATGTCCTACCGCTGGTGTGGTGTGGAGAGGGGGTTCCAACTCAGGTATCGTCCTCGTCATCTGACCGCGGTTCAAAATTACGAGGTCCGTCCCAAAATAGCCCTAGTGTTGCTTCAAATGGGACGTTAATATAACTAAAACGTTCACGTATAATAAATCGCTTGCAGGATCACGCAACTTAAACTGTGACGTCATTTTGATAAAAGCAGGTCCACCATAGTATTCCCCCCTCTGGAATGCAGCAAGCACTGGATTAGAGATAACGAGGATTAAAGCCTACTCGACAGCCAGATCTGGTTACACAAGGGGGTGGAGCAGTATTCGAAGGTAACTCAGGAGTCGACGGAGAAGGTTCAAGTACTGACTGCTTTGAAGATGGAACTGCAGCTGATGGTGGTGATATGATTGGTGCAGGTGACTGATGATAATTTTCGAAGAACGCGGGCTTCATACGATCAATGCTGATCGTAGATTCTTTACCGTTCTTCTCAATTGTAAAAGTTTTATCAGTACGTCTGAGTACACAGTAAGGTCCATCATATGGTGCTTGCAAGGGTTTCTTAATTGCGTCGTGACGCACGAACACATGAGTGCAAGACTCTAAAGCCGGATGTATAAATACTTTATTATCGTGAGATGCAGGTTTGAGTTGCTTCATCACAGTTCGTAAATTTCTTAAAAAATCTCGAGGTTCGACGTTAAGTGAAGGGGACTCAAAAAATTCCGTAGGTAGTCTTAGGGTTGAGCCATAAACCAATTCTGCTCCTTTAATGCCGTTCGGAGTCCAAGTAAAACATGTGGAATTGATTCAGTCCATTTCGTGGGTGCGTGACATTTGAGACTTTGCTTTAAAGAACGATGAAATCGCTCGACAATTCCATTGCTAGATGGGTGATAAGGAGTTGTTCTGATCTTTTGGACACCCAGAAGTTTGCTCAGCAAGGAAAACAAATTGCTTTCGAATTGTCGTGATGACTGAAGGTAAACCGAAGCGTGAGATCCACTGACCAATGAATGCACGCGCAATGTCAGAGATGGGAACTGCTTCAGGCCATCGTGTGAAACGATTTATACAGGCTAGTAAGTATTCACGGTTATTTGAAGGTGGAAGAGATCCTACGATATCAAGATGAATATGACAATCTCGCTGAAGGCAGATGGAAAGATTTCAGGGGACTATTAGTGTGTTGAATTACTTTACAACTTTGACAATTTTGACATGAACGAGTCCAATTTGAAATGTCTTTTTGCATAGATGGCCATACGAATCTCTCCAAAATAATACGTTTAGTTGCACGGATACTTGGATGAGACAGATTGTGCAAAGATTGAAAAATTATCTTTCTGAAACTCTCTGGTACATAAGGTCTGACTATGTCCTTCCTGACGTCACAGTAGAGTTTCAATGAAGTAGGATCAGTCGAGAGAGGTTTTAAAACAAGTGACATTTCATTCTTTGATAAAGTTTTTGGGGTTCTGCATCAGAAACTTGTACATTCGCCAAGGCCGAAAAATAAACTTTTGGTAATTGCATTTCGTTAATTCTGGACAATGTGTCGGCAACTACATTTTTTGAACTCGATATGTGCCTAATATCAGTGCTGAACTGAGATATGAAATCGAGATATCTTAGCTGTCTTGGAGAAGAAGAATCTGATTTTTTAGTAAACGCAAATGTTAGAGGTCGATGATCAGTAAATATTATGAAATCTTGACCTTCCAATAAGTATCGGAAATGTTTAATGGTTGCATATATCGCCAAAAGCTCCCTATCATATGTACTATATTTACATTCTGAAGGTGAAAGTTTTCAAAAAATGCAAGTAGTTTTTGACCATAGGATGTAGTAGTATGAAGGAAGGCTCCAATAGCTAAGTCAGAAGCATCGACCTTGATGAATAGTTGCTGATTAGGTTCATGGAAAGTAAGAGTAGCTGAGTTAGCAATATCAGCTTTGAATTTCTCGAAAAGCTTCCAAAGAGATGTCTGTCCAGGGAACAGGTCACTTATCGTTCTTTTTTGAATTTTTTAAAAGTTCATGTAAATTAGCTTGTGTTTGCGTGCCATTAGGCAAAAAACGACGATAAAAATTAAGCATTGCCAAACAAACACTTAAGCTCAGTAATAGTTTGAGGTTTGGGAAATTGAGAAATATCCTCAACCTTCTCTGGTAGAGGTTTGACACCTTCGGATGTGATCAGACATCCCAAAAACGTTATTGATGGTTGTCCAAGAACACATTTCAAAGGGTTGAGTTTTAAACCATGCTGAGAAAATCGCTCAAATACTTGCTTTAAATGCTGTTTATGTTCTTCTGCGTTATTCGATGCAATGAGTACATCATCAAAATACGGCACACAGAAATCCAAGTTAGACAAAACTTGATGGATATAGCGTCGAAAAGTCTGGCCGGTGTTTCGTAAGACAAAGGGCATAAAAACATATTCGAAAAGACCAAATGAAGTTGGAATAGCTGTTTTTGGTATGTCAACCGGATTAACTGGAATTTGATGATAAACCCTCATCAAATCTAGGGTGGAAAAAATGGTCTTATTGGATAAAATTTGAGTACAATCTTGGATATGAGGTACCGGATACCTATCAAGAATGATAATTGAATTCAAACGACGGTAGTCACCACAGGGTCTCCATTCGCCGTTAGATTTTTTTTTTTTTTACAATGTGTAGAGGACTTCCCCAAGTGCTGCTAGAAGGACGCACAATCCCTTGAGACATTAAAAATACATATTCCTGACGTGCTATTTAAAGCAACTTGGGAGATAAGCGACGATGTCTCGAAAATACTGGTTGCTGGAAAAATGGCCAGTTGTTTAAATAAAGTGATGGATTTTAGGGGCCTTATTGTTTATCGTTGGCTGAGAGGGATTGGTCAGTTCTGGAAATTGCGATAAAATTCGGTAAAACTCTGAATCACCAAGCAATATTGATATACCAGACTTCAGTGATTTAGTGCTTGTGTATTTGCCTTGCGTAGTTAATTTAGTTATGCCATCAATCAAACAGCCATTTTTAACATCCACCAAAAGATGAGTGTTTCAAGAAGTCAATGCCGATTATTGGTTGATTAATATTTGCAATTATAAAAGACCAAGTAAAAGTTCGACGCAAATTCAAATCTAGAGTCAGGTGCTTTCGATCAGAAGTCGATATTTTTGTACCATTAGCGGCTATAAGAAGTAATTCATTTGAGGGAGCGGCTTTCGGAGCATAATGTTTCGGCAAAACTGACACATCTTCCCCAGTATCCACTAAAGAATTCAATGCACCATTTTTATTGGCCAACATTATTCGATTTATCAAGTGATCGTTTCCAAGGCCAGTGGACGATCGCTCATTTAGTTTTCCTTAGAGTTGAAAGAGCAAGGTAAATGACATTTTTTTGCATTTTTGCCAAAATTAGTACTATGATAAAAGTAGATGCCATTTGAAGGCTCCTTATATTTCCGGAACCGGTCTCGAGAGCAGCTGCGTCCATAGCTAAACTGTCTATTCCTACTTGGCGAACGAGTTTGGCGTCTTGTTGAAGTAAGCTCGCCAACCAATGTTTAGCTGAGCGACTTGCTGCTCAAGTTGAATAACTCGGGTGTCGGAAGTTGTAGATGTAGCCTTAACTGTATTAATATTTGAATGGCATGTCAAATCATTAATTTGATCTGCGATGGATGCCAAACCACCCAAATCTTCTCTCAAAGCAGCTAAGATCGTTTGAGTGTCGTTTGGAAGTTTACCTAGCCAAAGAGATTTCAATAGTGGTTCGCCAACAGTCTCACCAGCCAAGGTCTTCATGCGTGTTAACAATTGAGATGGCCTCTGGTCGCCAATCCTTGTAAGAGTGCACGAATTTTTGAAGATGAAGTACGGAGGATTTTGATGATGATGAATTTCGAAAGCTTCGAGTAAGAGTGATAGATAACGTTGTTTTTCGTTAAACAATCAGGTTCGCCATTTTTTCAAAATTTTCTGATGACTTCATTTAATTATTTTTCAAAATCGGAAATGATTTCATTTGCTTTTCGGGTCACCAATGTGGATGTTGTCTATAATATTTAAATTTAATGACGGCTTAACAAAAATAACAACTTTATTTTACGGAAACATTAAGAAGAAAAAAGATACAGTTGCAGTTAATAAAATGCAGTAGAATAAAATCTCGTGCACGTATAATAAATCGCTTGCAGGATCACGTAACTTAAACTGTGACGTCATTTTGAATGAAAGCAGGTCCACCACACATGTACTAAGTAACGTATTCATTTTAGAAAAAAATATTTGCTGACTAAGTTGAAAGGTCATTTTTTTGTCTTTATTTATTAACCATTCTTTTGTCTTTATGCAATAATAAGTATGATTTACATTTAAATATTATTCCCATTTATTTATTTATTGCAATATTCACAACTAATATAATATACAGATGAATAAAAAAAAATTCCAAATGCACAGAAGCAATTTTTGATATAATCAATAGTTCATTACAACGAATTAATCTTATATTTAAAGAAGTAGTATTTGTTTTTTTATCAGTAACCACAGCAAATTTTTTAAAAATACATTTTCATTCCAAATTTCGTTAGTCTAAGTATTGCAATGGATCGCACATGCGTTCAAAATCTGTGTTGCGAATTATGTAATTTTAGATTTTTAGCTTCTTATTACTTTAAGTTCCAAAATTACATAAGAATATAATTTTCTTCTTTATTTTTCTTTAAATTTTATAAGTTATAAATTGGAATATAAAATCCCAATCATACGTGATGCTTAAAACATTCATAACCAAAGATGTTTTAGGAATTAGTAAACGATTAGAAGAATCTAGGATATTACACGTCGAACTGTCAAACTATTTAAAATGTTTATTTTTAAATAATATAATATAATAAATAATTTAATAAAATTTTTATTACTTCTTATAATATACTCTAAGGAATTATTTATGAAAGTTTATATGGCGCCATCTATCGACCTATAAAGTAACTATAAAGCTGAATAAGGTAGACGGCATATTGGTAGAATACCACTAATTTTTTAATGAATAAAACTACATTTTTTTCCAAACGAATAAAAATTACAGCTGCAAATTAATTGTGAATCAGATGAATAAAAGGGAATTTTATCAACATTAAGCAAATTCCGAGCCAATTTTTTGAGAGTAATCTTTCTTATTTATTAAAAAAAATCAGACGACTGAATATTCCGAATAACTCATTTAATAGAATATTTTGTAAGGCTTTTCTGGCCTCTTGCTAAGCTCAATGCAGTCGATTCTTATGGATGTCACAGCCATGAGAATTGATTATAGCCGTATTTGCGCATGTCATTTAGCATGAAATTGAATGCTGAGTTGCATGATACGATAAGAATGTAATTAAAAGTTAGTTCATGTTTATATTTGAATAATTTGAGGGTGGAGGAGGTATTATTGTTCTGATTTTTTTACCATAACGCAAAAGATAAGAGGTGCACAAAAACAACTTCTAAGCTTCTACTCAACTACACTAACTATGAAAATAAAAATAAATTCTACAGTCCATTGAACTACATAAAGCCTTCACCAACATATTATATATTTAATAGCTAATTTATATAAGAAATGTAATTTAATAAATAAATAATTAAACTCAATTATTTTGTATGCTATTTGTCAACATATATGTCAATACATTTATTTAACTTATAATATATCAATACATTTTTAGATTAACTTCACCGATTAGTATAATAAACATGAATGATTGTAAAGTTAACAAAGTGAGACAAAATTTAGATTCATTTGAAAAAATAAAACTAAAAAAAATTTATTCAGTTCAACAAATTTTTATTCTATAATTAAGAATTAGAATTTTATTTTTAAAGAAAATGTTAAACATTCAAAGCAAACAATTATTTCAGGAAGTAAATAAATTTTATAAAACTATTCTCAACAATTTCAAGATGCGCAAAGAATTTTAAATTGGAATTCGTACAACGCATCAGATCATGTGAGAACGAATGAGGATAATTGCTATGGATATACAATTCAATGCTTCGGATAATTGTAATTAACGAATATGCTATTTGTTGCCGTCTTTAAAGGACTAAATGCCTTTTTTTATGAATAATATGTAATTATTGAAGGTGTGCTAGCACCAGATGAGGTATTTTCCAATTAACAAGTACAAAAATAAAAATTTTATATAACACATTATAAATCTTAAATATTTATAAAAGTAAACAGTTTATTTATTACTCTTTAAATGCTATAAAAATTTTCAAAATGGACGAAATTGTTAAATATATATTCGAAAAACTTTTGAAAATAATTATATTTTTGAACATTTGCTTAAATAAGATCGAAAAAACATCTACGAAATCAAAATATACCAGTTAAATAGCAGAAGTTTTTAAAAATTTCAAATAAGTTTTTTTTTTTTTTTTTTTTTTGGCTAGAAAGACCTATAAAGGAAAAGTCTTCTTAAGAGGTTTATCAAAAATTTTATTTAACCCTATGAGCCCTGGCAGCCCGATATCGCCCCGTTCGACAAGGGCCTGACTCAGGCGCTTTGGGACGGTTTAATCAATTTAAGGGCAGAAAGTTATTTCACGACAAGCTCTAATTTAAGCTAATTTAACCGCCCCAAATCGCCTGAGTCATGCCCTTGTCGAACGGGGCGATATCGGGCTGCCAGGGCTCATAGGTTTAAAAGTTTGCAGATAGCTTAAGAAATATATTATTTAATTCCTGAACTTAAAAATAAGCTGTATTTCTATCCATTTTTTAAATATTGAGATTCTACTGATAAATAAGTTTTCAATTCTTTTTTTCAAATTGTGAAACACTAAAACAAACTATAAAAAATTTCTAAATGTATACTTACCAAAATATACTAATTTATATATTCTCTAGATCAGGAACTGTAGGAAATATTAAAAATTACTATATCAAATTTGAACAAAAACATGCATTTGATTTTAATTTAATAGAATTTTATTACGAAAAACATCATAAAGATTATTGAAAAAATAGCATTTAAAGATGTTAAATAGTATTAAAACGTATGTAAATGCAAATATAAAAAATCAGTGTAACTTCCAAAAAATAGACTTCTTAACAGTTTTATAAAGAAATTTAAGATAAAATTAAAATATTGTATTAAAAAATCCCATAATTAAAAATGGCTATTTACAGTAGTCACCTACCTTAAGTTAATTTCAAAAACGAAAATAGAAAATATATCAGCAGCATATATATATTGTAAAATAATAAAGTGACAGAAAATTCATTTATAAAAATCAAATTATTATTGAATATTTTTAAGGCTTCAAATTGTTAATGACAAACTTCCACGTTTTTGCAGATTCGTCAGTCAGTTCGCATTTTGCCAAAATAGTGAGAGAAAAATAGTTTTTTTTGCCAGGCAATATAAAGAATCATAATAAATTTTCAATTAACATAAAATAGCTCGATACAAAAAGAAAGAAATTCAACATCGTAAAAGAATAGCAGAAAGAAAATCTCATCGGAAAAGTTATTTTTTCTCAACAGATTAAAATCCTCCAAAAACGCGGGTAAAATTTGTATAATTATGATGAACGGACAAATAAATTATACTCTAAATGCAGAAAAAAAAACTTGACTGAATATAATTAAAATATTTGAAATTTAAAGAAACTCGATTAAATTTTAAATAAAATATTAGAATTTTATGTATCTACATGTGATTTAAACTAAGCATGTAATTAGTTTTAAATAAAAATATTTAAAAAAATTTAGAGTTAATTTTAAAAAAATAAAAATTCGCATCATAACAATATTTATAAAGAAAAACATTTCTAAAAAGAACTCTGGAAAAGTGCTCTTTTTACCTCACCGCATAGCACCTTTCTGCAGAGTAAAATCGTTGAAACAAGAATCATATTTTCGGGTATAACCTCTGTTTTTTTTTTTTGTTTTTTTTTTGCTTTTGCGTGCGTACATAGTATTTGCCAATGCATTACTAGATATTCAAAGTAAATATTTAATAAACAAAAAGGAAAAAAAATTTAAACATTGAAATAATAAGTAATGCAAAAATTGTGCGAAAAGAAAGTAAAAAGAGGCGATGAAACACCAATAAAGAGTTTAATCAATATTTTAAATAATTTTACTTGAAAGTCTTGTTTATATTTATCAATTAAAAGGACATATTCTATGGGTGATTAAAATCGAGAAGGGGAATTATTCAGTAAAATATTTAAACAATAATATCAATTAATTATTTATTTTTATTTTAAACTATTTATGATAGTAAGAAATAAAAAATAGGTATTATCAATTTAAATTGAAATCAAGCAGAAATGCCCACAAATCAGAGATACTTTGGTTAATCCACTATTTCTAATGTCCACATTTTTGAACACTTTCTTTTTATTAATTTATATTTATATAAATTTATAAAGGATTAGAAATTTAAGGCTGAAAAATCTGGAAGAAATTACGATAAAGATTCAGCATTTATTCAAAATGTGAAATAATATTTCGCTCATTTTCTAAGCAATCTGTGATGCTAAATGACAAACCGGTAAATTATGAATTTATTAGTTTTTGTATTGTACAAAATGCAAAAATTGAAGTGAAATTTTTAAGGGTGCTTGTTTTTTTTCTAAATAAATTTTTTTATTTCTTTAGAATATACACTTTAAATGGAACGATAATAATCTTTTCATTCTTTACCTAAATAACATTTTTCATTCAATAGAATACACAAACACTGCATACAATTCCTAATGAAATTGAGAATTATTTTAACGTTTCAGCTCATACTTTGCCTAAAAACCTAATAGTACTCTATAGAATGCTAGCGTTTCATAAATTGCAGGTAACGTTTTCATTAGTGTATTTTTTTTTTTTGCACTTGAATGTTGAAATGATTTATATTAACTTTAAAAAGTCAAAAATAACTTTCCTTTAATTAAAAATAAAATTGATTCGACTTAAGAATTAGAAGCAATATTTCCTTTCAAATTTTTACAACATGGAACAATTTTGGTATGTGAGGATTTAATATTGAACATCTAGTCATTGACTAAAATTCAAATAGGTTCTAATTAAAATTAGAATAAAATTTTAAAACTAGATTTTGTTTGTAATTCTTTTTATTTAAAATCTGTTTGAATTTTACTCAATGACCGGAGATTCTGCATTAAATCATCACTTGCTAAAATTATGCTGCGTTTTCTAAAAAACAAACAAAAAAAAAAGTAAAATTTTGTAAGGATTTTTTTTTTCTTTCAAAAAGAAAGATTTATTGGAAAATGAAGAATGATTTTGGCAAGTGATAATTTAATATAGAACCTCTGATCATATATTTTAAATCAATTTTATTTGATTCAAAGTAACAGGTTCAAAATTTGGCATTTTGAAAGAATTTATAAAAATTCGGGTGTCTCAAAAGAAAAAAAAATATTTTGATTATATTAAAGAATTTTACAATTTTAAATCTCACTTAAAAATATCTTATTAAAAAGAAACTGAACAACATTTGTATTCCAACGATATCTTATCGCATAAATTCACAGAATTCGAAAACTGTTCCTGAATATTTTCTCCTTTGTCAGCAAATATATCGAAATCAGGTGCCTGAAGGAAAGATCAATGAAAGTAACACTTTCTTTCAGGTCACAAGCCGTTCTTTCCTAAAATTTGTCGATTTAAGTAGACCGAGAACACGACTGACTTCCTATACAGGACAGCAGGAACTATGAGCTCCATATAGGTCTGCAACGGTCGCAAATGAGGTTAGCAGACTAAGTCAAGGGCAGAAGCACAGAAAAATAGGTCAAAATGTAGAATTCGAGCGCCAGCGAAGGTCGGAGATGTTCGGTTATATGGCCTTGATCATAGCGCGGTATCTGTATGCTAAAACACGGAAGAGAGCTCTGAATTTTAAAGGTTGCGTAATGCGATCGCAAGGTAAGCGGTAAGCTGATGAAAGTAGTACAGTGATAACTGTGCTATCACTTAGAATGAAAAGGTTGCATCAATTTACATTTATGTCAATTGGACAAATATTTTTGAAAAGGATTATTCAGGGTTATCTTGTTTTGATAAAAGATCTAGTTTCAGTGTTGTAGTTCATATATGATTATGGGTCGCGGTAAAGGAATTCAAATACATAACATATTGAGAATTCTGATAAGACTTGGAGATTCAACCTTATTTTTATAATAAAAGGAAGTATACATTTATTATGCAACATAATGTTTATGTTTATATCATAATGGAAAGGGAGTAAGTAATTCGATGTTGAGGGATAATAAAAATGATTTATTCAAAAAAATTAAAATTAATTTTAAAAATTCGAGTGTGAAAACAGGTACAGTAAGAGAAAACACCTACTTTAAACTTAAAAATGGTAACAGAGGTGCATTTTTAATTTTTAAGATATTAATAAAATAAATATTAATGCAAATAATATTTACTTAAGATTTTATATTCATTTTATTCATTCTTTTGCATTATTGAAATTTTTTAAATACTGTTGTATTATATTTAAAATAATTGAAAAAATAAGTAATTTTAATAAAACTAATTTTGAATGTAACAATTGTGTTATAATATTTCAAAAGAAACAATATAATTCTCATTTAACGCCTTCAAAGTGTTTTTTTAAAGTATAGAGTATGCTTTTCTATTATTAGTGGCTTTTTCTATTTAATACGCAGAAAAATAGTCAAGCCCTTAAATATAAATGTGCCTTAAAAATAACTCATTGAGAACAAAGTTCGTGCATATTTAATCAAATAATAAACTATTTTTCATTTATAACTATGCTCATTTTAAAATTTTAATTCTGAATAATAGAAGTTTTGTTTTAAATTTATCAAAATTATTAATTATAGGTGTTTGAAACCTATTCCATTCAAGGTATCAAAGTTCCTTGAAAAGAGCAAGGAAATAGCAAGGAAGAATTACCCAAAAATTTGAAATTAGCTGCAGAAAGCAGACAAATTCGACTCTGTATAAGAAGATAGAATACAGCGTTCAGAGTTATAATGTTAATTTTTTCAATTCATTTAACGAAATGGAAACGCTATTATTTTGATCCCAATTACAATTTTAATTTCATTATTTAAAAAAATATCAATTTTTTGTTTTATGAGTGATGTATTTTATAAGCAAAGAAACTAAACAAATTTTATTAAAATATTTGAAATAATGTTTAAAATATTTTATCACAGTTGATTTTTATATAGGAAATATTTAAATTTAAAAATAAAAATTCTTGTTAATTAATAAGTAATTTTTAGATAAGATAAATGAGGTGGAGATTATGCTATAGCTAATGACACATCCAAAAGAGTTGCACAAAGAAAACTGTCGACTCGTTCATAACCGGTTGCGCAATATGCTTTTCTAAACATTTATCAGGAGTGCAGAATTTTGTTCGATTAAAACATTGGATGTTATTTAACATAATTTTGTTTACTCATTTAAAAGTATATTCCGTTAAAACAAACTAACCCTTATCGGACTTAGATGTTTGTACATGACATAGCTGATTAAGTACCATCATCATATGAGAGACTACTTACGACCGTTAAAGCTAAAATATATAAGTTCATAAACTTAGGATCATATTGAGGAATATTTAAATAGTACACAGAGAAGTGAATTCCCCTGAAGTTGTTAGACAAGCTTCGAATATATAAAAATATATATTCAGTTATAACAGAAGTTCGGTTGTCACCGACTTTTATAATTCGGTACGACTAAAATACAATTTCATATGGCTGTTATGATTGGCCTTTTGTACCTTTGGACGATCCTTTGGACGATTACCTTTGGACGATCATCTATGATGAATAATTTATATTATTTAAGATCCGACGCGTTATTTCAAGATATTTAATTTAATACTCTCCCCCATACAAATGTCATTTGTGAAAATTTGTTTTGTAACTCCAGGATTGTCTTTTGAGAAACTTATTTCCAGCAAAATCTCCAAGCAAAAACGATGTAACCGAGTCTTACCCGACTCAAGTTTATTATTCAGACGGAGAAAAGTTCATATTTTGCCAATAGATGGCTGTACGGTCGTTTATCCATATCAATAGTTTCATATAGTTCTAAGTAAAATAAAGATTTGAAGGTAAACGATGTTATTTTATATCTGAAATATTTCTTTCTCAGACATGGTATTTTAAAAATGAGTCAAGTTACTGAAGAAATTTCAGTCAAATGAAATTTTATTTCATAGGAACTCAATACATGTTTAAATTATTGTGGATATTTTGTTAAAAAAATCTTAATTAATCTTAAATGGACGAATTCATTTACTTCCTAATATGATAAAATTGATTTAGGACATTTAATATTTCAAATAACATAACGAAAAAGACCCCTAAGGGATTTAAGCGAGTGCAAATGATTATTTTTTAAATTAATAGATACTACTTGGTTTTCAAATAGATTTATCTATTCAAAATTCTATATTCCGCTGCATGAAATAAACAAACGCAACAAATTTTTATGAATTTAAAATAGCTCTATTTTGTCTTCCAAAACGGCAGATTTAACAACTTCTATCGAACCGTCATAAAAATTTTCAGCTTGTTAGATGCACAATCTCAAACTACCTGGAAGTATTTAAAGGAAAATATTTTTATAATTAATGGGAAAATTTCATCCAATAAACTGAAACCCATCTGGATATAATGGGTTTATAAAGGAGTTTTTTTATTATAATTTTAATATAAAGTGAAAAATTTCGAGGGAAAAATTAACGATATCTTCAAGTATTTGATACATTAAAATGCTTCATGTGTAAATGTTTCATATCGAAGACATAAAACTGGACTAAAATTTTTTTGTTTTCAATTTTTGTGGATTATTACTTTCAAGCAAGAAATAAGATCTTCCTATATTAGAATTAAAAGACATTAACTTCATGAGAAAATACTAGAGGACACCACTAAATATTAAAAGAACCCTTATTTTAATATTTCAATCATTCCCTAAGCATTCTTTAAAAAAAATTCTATGATAAACCGTCAAATTATAAATGTCAGTGCTGTATGTATAATTTAAAATGCAAAAATTAAAGCGAGTTTTTAAAAACCAATCCCGGTTTAAATAACAGTTTACAGATCTCTAAAGCACATTTTAAATAAAAGTTTTTAGGCAAAGTCTGAAAATTTTCGTAACAGAATTTTTTTGTATAGAATATCTAGGTTTTTAATTGTTTCCTTAGGAATTGAATACAAGTTATATTTCATAATTATGCTTAAAATGTTTAAGCATTCCATAAAATATCCAACATATTGATATTATATATGCACTTTAAAATTATTTAAATAATGAACTTTATTTCATCATTTGATATATGCATTTAGAAATTTAAATAACAATTTTATTTCATTATGTTATAAATTACTGTCGAATCTATTTTACGCTCATAGACTATAAAATTCACGATTAACATCGATCCCGAAAAACTTCAAACTTGGAGGTCACATGAAAGGCATATTAGTCACTGGTAAAAGATTTAGACAACAGATGCTAAGTAACTATTGCATGACCTAAAGAGATTGTACAAGCGATAGTGCTATTGTTCCTTTGACATTCTCTTAAGCATTGTGTCTATTGCTATTGCTATTTCAAGAATGTCATTTTTGAATCGATTTTCATTAAGCTATGCATTATTATGTTAAATGATAATTAATGTATATTATCTTATTCCCTTCATCCGACATTTTTAGATGCGAATTGTAGAAAACTATTCGTTTTACAACTTCCATAATGGCATAATTAAAAAATGAGTAAAAACAAGATTTGCACACAAGAACTATTTATTCATTTTCAGCAATTCGGAAGATTCTACATTCCTAAGTATTAAACATTCCTGCTGATACCTAATGTGGAAGTAATTACAACAGATTCATTTTTGAAATGCACATTGCTTAAAATGTATAAAAATTCGGTATACACATTCCTCATTTTTAAATAACAATACTACCGAACTTAAGCAAACTTGCATTTCTGGACACTTTGAAAGCCTAAAATATGAATTATACTGTTGTGAAATGGACATTTAAAAGTCGCATTTTAAAGTAACAAAAATATTTTATTGACTAAAATTTGTTTCAATTTAAAAAATTTCGAATTATTAAAATTTGTTGCAATTTTATTGCAAATTATCAAATACCAAATACGTAGACACCTTTTGAAAAGAACCAAATAGCTGGTTTCTTTGCATTCTAAGGGAAAATTTCGTATGTAAACTTAAATATATACTTTATGTAAGCTTATAAACTATTTCCTCTAATAAAATAAGTATGAAGACTGAAAATTAAGTTGGGCAGAAGAAACCATCTTGTTTTAAAGAAATTCACGATTAAAAAAATTTCGTCACCACCTTTAATAATATTTTAATTCTGATAGTTTTTTCATTCGACATTTACCCATTTTCATAAATTTTCGGTTCTTACAGTTTAGTCAAAGATTTCAACTTTATTCTTTTTATATTATTTATTATATTATCTATTCTTTTTATAGAGGATCCATTTGCTCTCCGAAAACGGATATAATTGGAAACTCATTTAATCACAAATTTACAATGTGCCTAAACAAGTTTCTAGAGCTTAGCGTTCTAGTGTTATCTCCAGCCACTTCCAATTAAGGAAATTCTAAATTCCAATTTTGATCACTCGACAAACCATATACGCTTGAGTAATCAGAATTCAAGATTTTGGAAATCGTTGTTGCTCATCTCCCTTGGATTGAACAATTGAAACCAAGTCGAAGAGATCGGGGAAAGAGGGGTGCAATTGCTTCCGAGGGCAAAGCCACTGAGCACCTCAGGGCAGAAGTCTGACTTCTAGTTCGTATAAAGATGACGCACACTGGCTTACAAAACCCCTTTTTACAGGGGGGGGACTCCTTCACACATCTCGCAGATAGAGCACAGAAGGAAGAACAACCAGGACTCTGAGGTCCAGATCACGAGGAAGATGCTCTACCCCTAGGACAGGACGCTGGCAGATTTTGGAAAGTAAATAGTTTATTAAAAATAGTACTTTGATTCAATATTCATAACAGACGATTTAAAAAGAAAAAAAAAGACCAATATAAACAAATTTTTGCTCTGGCTGCAATTTAAACAATCGCGTTCACTTTCTAGTAATTTTGTGTATGCGTTAGTATCTCTAGGGATATTAAGGGCGATAAGAAAATATACATCCAGTAAAAATGAATAAAATTAAGAAATGTTGCTAGAAAATACAGAGACCGATTACATTGGTATCGACTTGTGTAATAAATACAAAAAGCAATTCCAAGTATTCTTTAGTATCAAAACTAGAAATTCGTTGTATAAATGCATTTTTCTTGAAACGTAAACACATAACCGATAATTTCAATGTTAAACACTTTAAATTTGTTCAAAATGTTATGTAAAGAACAAATACTTATTGCACTGGTGTAACGATGGAAGGGCTGAAGGCTACAAAAGGCCCTAACTAGAG
Organism: Argiope aurantia; assembly: GCA_026543865.1. Lineage (NCBI taxonomy): Eukaryota > Metazoa > Arthropoda > Arachnida > Araneae > Araneidae > Argiope > Argiope aurantia. The sequence goes on along the minus strand of JAPMOR010090403.1, from coordinate 5,356 downwards.
AAAATAACATCTCCGTTTTAAGTAAGCATTGTTAATTAAAATATTAGAACATTTTACTTCCTAAAGTCAAGTAAGAGTAAAGATATACAATTCTAGTTGCATTTTCTAAGTCAATGCTTTATTTTGATATAAAAATATTTAAGTTTACGAATTTATAAAATTCATGTAAACGGGGAATCTTCAAATACATTTTTAAACTCTACAAATATTCACAACATCAGAATAGCCATTTGAACTGAACTAGTTTTATTAAATTCACATTGAAAATACTAAAATTTCATGGTGTTAAGAGTGAAGAAAATTTATGAAGACAAATTTGATAAAAGAACAAATCATTTTATTCCAACTGTTAGATGAATACATACAATTGATTTCATAGACAGATTATATTCAAACGAGCATAACTTTAAAAACTCGCAACATGCACATTTTACATACTTTAAATATTACAATTCAAATTTTACATCAGTTTGAAATAACATGCAGTCTTGTTTAATATTCGAGTTACTGGAGCTTAAGTTGTTTGAAGATTTAAATGCAAATATTAATCTAAACTAAAAATTTTCTATAAAATTCAATTCAATTTCAAGTTTAAGTAATTTTACTTAAGAGCTCATTTATTCTATTTGGAGCAGTACTCTGATATTTATATAGTCACTTCAAGATTTTAAAATATTGAATTTAGTTTAATGAAATTAAGAAATTGCAGACGAAGAAATTCCAACATTCACTTCCAAACATACTTTATATATTAAATTCTTGAAATTTATACATTAACTATTAATTAGTTTAACTTCATTCATTTAACAATTCCATTCCCTCAAACTCAACTTAAGCGTCCATTTTTTCAGGATAAAAAATATTTTGTCAGTATTCAAATCTTTTAAAGTTTTCTAAAAAGTGTACAATTCAAATATCAGAATTTAGGTAATCTAATTTGTCTTGTTAAAAAGATTATTCAATTTTCTATACAGTAATTTCATCTACAGGTTTACATCATTTAATACTTAAAAATACACAAAATTATCAAACTTTACATAGAATTAAAATATAACTCCAATATCGAAAAGAACATACATATTTTATACGAGAATTTTCTTGCAAAAATCATGCATCGTAGAATAATTTATGAATTTTTATATTTTAAAAATAAATTCAATGTCAATGCTACAAATTTATATTTATACAGCACTTTAATTATAGTTATGTTAACAGTAAGAATATGCGATAGAAATTATTCAAAAACATAGGTTACAAAAATATTTGATGTATCACAGCAACTTGGTTACAAATACATATTTTACTAATTAATGCACATAAGGTATATAAAGACATTAGTCATTTCAAATCTATTACGATGAGGGGAGAAATCAAAATGGCAATGTGATCAATTATTTCATTTGAAATAATTCATAAATTATTGGATTCCGGCAGTTATTACTTAAATCATAAGACAAACCGCAATGAAAATTGCACAATGCAAGCTAATTAAAGACTGGGTGATGTTTTTAGTAATTAACATTCATTTTTTTCTGACGGTTTAAGAATCTATTTTGTGCCATCAGTATTAGACTGGTTTCCAAGAGTATGGTAATAATGCAATAACGACTGATTAGCTTGCGAATTACAAGTTTTCATGTTAGCCAGAAAAGAAATTCAAATGTGAAGATTTATTGAGAATAACCATTATTTGAAAAAGTTGATCTACTTTTCATGTGTAGTTAAATATGTTTCATTTGTGATAGAGGAAATTATATAAAGTAAAAGATTTATATTTTGGAAATAAGAACTTCCCAATTCATACAATCAAAAGAACTGGCAAAACCGAAGAGCAAGCTTTTCTGTCCCAATCATTGGACTGAATTTTATTTAATCCATAGTTCATGATCTTTCCGTCTTGTGGACGACCATTGACAGCCTTTTATTTTCAAGTAAAGCGTCAAAACAAACTCCTCTAATCTCTAACAGAACCGGTTCACCAATCTCGCCAGCATTGAGAATACAGCAAAACAATCGGAACACAATGATTATTTTTCAAATCATAAACCATATTTTAGGTCGGATGCGATTTAATAAATGTAACGTCTGAAAAATTATTGAAACGTATAGAGCCTCATTGTATTTACGGATACGAATATTGAGAAATTGGAGACAAATATTGCAATTTAAGACTTGCAAATATTGCAAATATTTATTATTGGGAACTTCGGTTATTCTGGATTTATCGAATGTTCTGACAATACCGAATTTAATGAATAGATAGAGAAAATTATAGTCACCATTTAATTATTCTTTGATCATCCAAGTAAAGACAGTGATGTTAAGGTCACCAATACTGAACGCAGTGGCACAACAGTCCATGTGGGCCAAGGTCTACAATATCCATGTCTGCTTTCTTGACCGAGGACCCTGGGTTGCAAGGCATATGTTCCGGTTAGGTGGTCAGCCTAATGCGGAACCCCCAGTGTTTAGTTCCGAAGAATGTTTGGTCATTAGTTTATCCATCCACTGAAGGGATGAAAGGCTGAGTCGATTTAGCCCAACCCGAGGATCGAACATTAGACCTGTGTGTTGGAAGCGTGAAGCGCTACTACTCCGCCACTGGGCTTCAACGTGACCAATAAGGATGGACAAATTATTTTTGACCAATTAATGAAGTGTCCCAAACTGTATTATGAGCTCTGAAGATAATCCCTGAAGACGACTAGTAAAATCGATTTAAATATGCAGCAAGAGAATTAGATTACATTGTAGCTGAAAAATGCTATTTTGTAGAGATAATCAATTCATCTCAAAAAACGACCATTTTTGCTTAGTGTATGTTCTTAAGCGCAACAAATGCAACTCAATTGACGAAATTCACATGTAGAAAATACACCTTTCATGTATCTGAATTAAGTTGACAATTCAATTTGATAATCAACTTTCGGAAGAGAGGCAATGCGATTTTATACGAGTAAATATCCTCGGTTACTGCTTGACTATCAAGATAGCCATCAAGAGATTCGATATTTGGTATGAAGAAATGTATTGATGCGAATACTCACTAGGGCATTAAGAAAAATGAGCAAGTGAAAGACATTCACGGATAAGGAGAAATATCTGAAAATTTAACATGTGTCTGGATGCCGAAGATCAAATATTAAAATCCAAGCAGAAAAGTGAAACTGTTTTAGGCTTGCGAATAGAATCCGAGTCGGTAGAAAAATCCAATTGCAAAAATCGGGGAGAGGGGGGACTTAAGAATTTAGATGTTTAAATGTCTACTGGATTATCTCCATTTAAAGCATTGTTATAAATTTATTTGTTAGATAACAAGAGAAGGGGGTTCAATTTCTTTAAAATATACTCGAGACAGTGTCCTTGCACATTCGCAAATCCCTTGCGTTTTCTCTTCAATGGCAAGAATCATAATGGAAAAATAACTCGATTCTTACATTACCAAACTATCTCCAAAGTAAATATTCGGTATATGTTTATGAATAACTGGATTATTGAATATTATGCGCAAATGTTTCTCTTAATATTTCACGAAAGTGTAGCTACTTTTGAAGATTTGGGTTGCACTGAAAATTGAAACAAAGTTCAATAAAAGAAAGCCTATTATGAAACTGTTTTCTTAATGAGACAGTCGTAAAATCAAACGTCCAGATTTGCGTGAATTTGAATTTCTAATATACTTGTAGCACAAACGGGCAGCTTTTGGTCTAGTACAATTTTTTTAAATGGAGAATTGCTGCCATTTTCCCAGAAAATCCTCTCGTATTTAAAAAACCGTGCTATGTACATAGAAATCCAAGATCCAACCTCGGATTAGAGGTTTCTGAAAGCAATTCCTGTGAATAGAATTGTGTTGTCAATAGAACGTTGGGTACTAGGAATCATCATTCCCCATGTTAATTCGGTAACAAGTCCACTCGCTCCATGTTAATTCGATTCATGCACTTTGATAGATGTCGGATAATCAATTTAAATTGGAAAACTGCAGGCTAATAGAAATGACAAATATTCCACCAATTAAATCGCCCCTCATACATTTTTAGATAAACAAGAATCAGTCAAGTCCAGTGCAACTATAAGACGAATACCAAATCTTCAGCAATCGAACTGATATTCAACTTACAGCCCTTATTCTAGTAATATCAGTGAAACAAAACTTGATCTTTAAAAATATTCCATAGAAAATTCTTGTCAAATTTTAAAGCATTAAAACCAACCATTTAATAGACGTTAGAAAGGAATTTCTCGAAGTAGAGAGCAACAACTCGTGTCCAACAACCATTAGATCTCGTAATTAAAGCAATCAAAACCTCACCAACACCCCACAAATAAAATTAGAGAAGAGTTAATGTGTGAATTAAACTTTCAAGTGGAATTAAAAACATATCCAGAAAATTTTCCATATTAAGTTAATTCACTGAATTTAAGTTAATGCACTGAAATTTCTACAAAGAACAATTGCAGTAGTTTAAAAATAGTAATTTTTCACCAGATCATTTTGAATTGCTCCCAAAACCTTTATAAAATACAGTAAAGAAAAAAACTGGCATTAACTATGAAATTAGGTCAAGAATCAAAGACAATATACCTATAAGCTGCAAAACCTGTCATACAACAGCATGAAAACTATACCATTATTTATACCAAGCTGAAAAATTGAGCTTTCAACGTGTTAACGTCCCTTGAGAAATATCCACCTCAGCAATCTAAAGTGCACCAGCAATCGCCAAAATTCTTATCAATTCACTTAATATACGAGAATCGACAATTCTCAAATTAAAGAGCTAGTTTTCAGCCTAAAGAGATTAAATGCATGTTGAATGAAATTCCAAAATTAAACACCTCCCGAAAATTGAAAACAGCCTATACTTCAGAAGAGAAACAGCTACATTTAATTATTCACACCCATTTCCGATTCGTAATGACAACTTCTTCGTATCTTTCTTCCCTGATTGCAATCAATTATCCCCACCTCTCACTGCTCCGACTTTTATCATCGCCCATCACTTTTGGTATTCCAACTAGCATTCGTCAAATATTGGAATCTATTCATGGTGGATTATCATCACTGAGCAACAAGTGGTTTCAACCTTCAGTCTATACACGCGTGTGATTCACGAGCAGTATTCACAAGAATGCAACATCGGGGCAGAAATTCTCGGTCGAAGTATTCCAAATCATTCTTTATTGTTAAGTCTATGCTACAAACTCCTATGGCATCTTCATATTAATAATGCCAGTTTTCAGACTTCTGTGCGATATCACCATGGAATTCGTTAGTCTCGCGACGCTTCTTTAACTTATAAGCCTGGTTTATTACAGAATTTTTGCAAGCTGTTAAGAAAAATAAGCTCTC
>JAPMOR010090394.1:0-12077 GCA_026543865.1 Argiope aurantia | reverse complement strand
TATAATGCTCTCACGCGTTGCCCACTCTAATTGGGGACAAAATTGGGGCTAACCTTAACCGAGGTATGAAAATTCGATTATTACAATTTATAAAAAAACGTACGATTCTAGAATACTTCAAAGATGCCATCAAAGAAATAAGACAATCGGTGCCAGGAATTTCTGTCAGATTGAAATTAAGAAATTGATGATTGTCCAAAAATAGCGATATTCAAAATTGTGCAATTCCGTCAGATTTGATCGCAATGAATTTTTTTGTTGTTGTTGAGGGGGGGGGGATATTTAAATTTGGAACTGTCAAGAATATTTCACTGAATACGATTCCTTACGATGAAAGGATTGCATAAAATTTAGATTTCATAATTTTTTTCAGAAGTACATTTATTGACAAAAACGATAAAATATTATTTGCGTCATTTAAAATCTTCTAAGAATCAAACCAAACACTGAATTTTACGGTGAATCAGAGGATTTTTTTATTGAATTATTCTTTGAGATATTGCATAAATTATAAAAAAAATAATATTTTGAAGGGCACATAACATTTCAAGGCTTACCGATTCCATTTTCTGCGCTCATTTTAACGAACATGTTTGGTTTCAGCAAAATCGTTTTCGTACTGTTTAATTGTTTACTATTAATTTTTAGTTTTATCATTTCTGATTCAATTTGAAGTTCAAATTTTACTGAAGATGGCTGAAAATTAGAGAAATACATAGAACAAAGAACAGAGTCACGTAAAGCTTCTATAATAGTATGAAATATACGATTTAAAAAAAATTGAGAAAAAAATATGTCCCGTTAGCGGATGTTAAAACTGAGCTGTTAGAGGCAATCATCTCATTTTCCCGCTTTAGACAAAGAAGCCATCAAACCAAATGACACAAAATAACTTAAAATTTTAGCACATCTCAAATCTAGGCGAACCAGCCAAAGACGCTAGTATTCAATACATTTCTAACTTGAAAATCTCCAGTCACGGAATCGAGGCTTTACCACCAGTCAAGCTCCACCTTTCGTAGCGGTCTTCAATAATCTAAAGCGCGGAAATGAGATGGTCGACTCGAACAGCCTCAGTTCTATCATCCGCTAAAAAGGATTTTTTTAAATACTATTAATGAATACGTCCAGTTCTAAGAAAGTTCATTGCAGTTCTACTAACAAAATGGTCAAAATGAACTAAACAATTACATTTTATGTTACTTGAGTCAATAAATGCTCCGATGAATTAAGAATTTTAAATTTTTACATAGGTGCTTTACATTACCCTTTGTAATCCTTTTACATGTTTACCCTTTTGCATTAACCTTTGAATCTTATTTAACAAATTTTTTTGAGACATCAATATTTTAACACTTAGAACTTTGATCTCTCCTCTCAGGAACCATTCAAGGGAGTGCATCATTTTGGAGTTTTATTTAATTATTTTATTAAGTTTTGACTGGTAAAAATACTTAAGAGTGGTAAAAATATGTAGATTAATTTTCTGGGAAAATTCATATATATTAATTTTTCGGAGCAATGAACAAGTTGTCTTATTCGGCAAATATTTATGCATCTAATTACTTTTCAGAGCGCTAAGGGTTCAATAAAAATCTTTGAACTTCAATCAACTAAATCGTTGATTAAAACTAAATAATTTATGAAATTTGAATATCACTCTTCTATAAAAATTGGCGATTTTAGAACACTTCATAGTCCGTTTCAAAGAAGATACGCGAATCTTTTACCAGGATTTCTCAACAGTGATTGGCTTACGATTATGAAAATATTGATTGTTCTAATATGTAAAAACTGACAGATTTGATCGCAGAAGATAGAAAGTTTATTTATTGAACTTGAGTTAAGAGTTGAAGTGTCAAAAGTATTTCGCAGAATATGACTCCTTAGGGCAAAAGGACTGTATAAAATTTAAACTTCATAATTTTTTTCATAAGAACATTTATAGACTGAAGTCAAATAAAATATTTTCATTTGTATCATTCAAATGTTTTGAAAGTAAAAATAAAAATTGAATTTTACGATGAATTAGAGAAATTTTTGTTGAGTAATTCTTTAAGATATTATATAAATTACAAAAATTATTCTGCGTTGCATATACAACTTCAATACTAAGCGACTCTGCATTCAATTTTCACATTCTAAAAAAGATGTGCTTGGTTTCAGTAAAAAATGTTTTTATATTAATTACAGTTTAACATTTCCACTCTAATTTAATGTGCAAATTTTATGAGCTCTGACAGAAATTAGTAAGTAACACAATGAGCAGAACTGTTTAAGGCCTACATAATAGTATGACTGAATTATATAACTATCAAAATCTGAAACTTTGATAGCTAAATATTTTGTAGGAAAAGCTATTAAGAGATCAAGTTACATAAAATATATTTGAAAATTTTAGAGATCTTTTATACTGGCGAACTGCTGGTCACCAAAGGCGGCTAGTTTCTTAATAAAGATATTGCTAAGTGAACTATTGTAATATATATACATACACATACATTTTTTCCCTTTTATGAGTAAAGATAATAGGATTTTGAAGAAAATTCATTCAGAAATATGAGATTTTTTAAATATTAGTAAATAAAACAGCTATAGATTCTCTTGTATCTTACTTCTTTTTAAATGCATTGGATTCCGCTATTTATTTTTCTGATAAAAACAGTCTTACTTTTCTATTAATAATAGAATTAATTATTATTTATTGCAATATATATGAATAAGATAAATGTATGTACAAGCTCTCATAAATACAAGATCAAATAAAATTTTTACAAAAATTATCACCAATTAGCCCGACTGGAAATGTGCAGCTATGCAAAACTAAAAACCGTCACCTCTCTAGATGAGCGCCAAGTTTTCTTGCCAAAGGTCCGAATCCCAGTAAACCTACAATGCAACAGGGGTAGGGAATAATTTATTGAGCACAAATGCCCCATTCCCGTAAAAAGGAAAGAGAATGTGTGAATGTCATCTTCATACGAGCTAGAAGTCAGATTTCTGACTTTGGGTGGTCAGGGATTCTACCCTCAGAAGCTACTGCACCCCTCTTTCCGTGACAACGCGGACACGACATCATAAATTTAGGAGGGTCAGCTTACTTTAACCCTCTTTTTCCCAGTTGTCAAATTACAAGACCCTTCCATGAAAATGCTCAGAAATCTCTACTAAAACATGTCATCCCCTGGGTCTAAGGTCAAGAGTGGGGTCAATATTACACACTTTTGCAGGTGCAGGGAATGATGACATTGACATTTCTTGTAAAAGGGGGCTCTTACCCCCTCCCCTTTATCTTACGTTACTGAGAACTGTTGACTCGTGAGTCGGTAGCCACGGAAAGGAAAAATGGATCTCACAAATCTGCTAACAAATTCGAAATAAATCATGAGAGAAATATTCTGAAATTTGACAGAAAGTTCATTTTAATTATAATGCATTTGAGTACACTATCCTTGTAAATCAAATAAATAAAGCACAGTGTTCTGATTTGCTCCCGAAAAAAAAGAAAGCATTTAGATCGTCCCTCGTCCCGGTATGCCATCTCTCCCACAGTTAAGGATATTCAAATCATATGATTTTGCCAATCATATTGCAACTTATTTAGAAGAACTGGTTTTAATATTTCGGGGTGTTTCCCCCCCCCCAAGATTTTAAAATTTTTTTATATCTTAGAAACTTCTTGAACGTATCTTCTTTTGATATTATTTATTTTTAGTTTTTCCATTCATAGTTATCCCCCCCCCTACGTTTGGTTTACTCTTTAGCTTTTCATTTTCTTTTTTTTTTTCTGTGTAAAAGGAAAAAAGTTCTGAGCAAATTTAATTTTAATTTACGTCATTTTGTTATTTTAGCCAATATTCCTCACATTCATTCTGAAGCCAACCCTCAGTTGAATTTAATCGTCAGGTAATCTAATACAATGAATTTTTTTTTCAAAAAAGTGAAAAATCTAACAAAAAATCGGGAATACTGCCAATGACAGATTTTTAAGTAAGCAGATACCTAGGGCCACCAGATAGATAGAGGGCTGCAAGGGCGGTGATTAAGATTCTTTTCTAGATGCTAGAGTAAAAAAAAAAAAAATCAGTATAAAATATTAATATTTATCAAGTATAATTGTTCAGGTTCTTGCAATGCTTCATGAAGTTAATTTTGTTATTAGAATATTTTTCAACAATTTACATAGAAGCTGGGAAGTCTAGAATCATTATTAATAAATACATGCATATTCATATAGTTAAAATATTCAATTAAAATAAATAATTAACATTGAATTGAAAATGAATTGAAATGTGAAATCAATCATTTTATTAAAAAAAGAGGCCAGATAAAATGCACTGTAATTGGTCGTAAAATACCTAAACACACCATCGTATATGCAGAAACAATCCTTATTGCGATGAAATCGTATACATGTAAGTGTTATGTGTTAAGAATTTTACTAATTAGAAAATTTTTCATGTCGTTGAAAATTAAATTTGAAAAAAGAAAATTGAGATAAATAATGCCATTTAAAAAACAAATTGAACATTTTTACTGAACATTTATTGGAACTACCAAGGACAATCAATTTAATGATTCCTTCAAATAGAAATGGAAGAATCGCACTGAACTTGAATACTTCCGACAGTTCCGTTTTTTACTTGCTAATTCATAAGTTATGTTAAAGATAAATGAAGTCTAAATTTTTGAAAAGTTTCAGAAAAATTCAGACATTCAGTTACGTCACACACAAACACCAAGTCCGATGTTTCACTTTCGCTCGCTCAAGCTCATGTCCGTGTGACGTCAGCTGGTGGAAAGAAGGTAGATGCAGTGCCACCTGGTGGTCCGCGGAACAAGGATACCACATATAGGACGTCTTTGAAATGCATACTGGAAATTATACTCATTCAAATTTGAACACTGGATTTGGATATTTTGTACATTAGATTCATCCTATCTCAAAACTAGATTTACTTCAAATACAAACTTTATTACTTTACTTTATATACAAAAAAGAAAATTACAATTTAATTTTTGCGCCTTTTACGCACTACTTATCGACTCCGAGTTCAAATATTTCAGAGTTTCATACGAATTTTAAAGAAAAGCATCAATAAAATTAAGAATTGCCATATATATCTATCGATCAAAAATCAATAAACAAAACCTTTCATATTTGATCAGATGGTCATAATTTTCAAATAAGATCTCCTATATGATTTTTTTTACGATACAAGTAAGATCACAACGAATTCAAATACTCATCGTTCCAAAATTATAGCACTACACGAAAACCTATATTATATTTTTCTGAAACTAATTTAGTTTTGCTTAACAAAGTACGCATTCTTCGAGATAGTTTAAAAACAAAATCCAAAGGAGTGATAGCTGGTTTCTGGTAGTTCGAATTCTTTAACAACTTAGCTGTTTTATTTTCTTTACTATCTAATAAGATGACACCTTCTATTTTGGAAATATTTTCTTATTTTAATTCAAATGGAAACCCATTGAGTACTTGATTTATCTATGTACTCGAAGTAATTTTAATATTTAACTATAATCGTTATGAATAGTTTATTTTTGCTTACAACCATCAAAATTCGATAAATCGACGCACGTATGGCACTCGGGTAAAACAGTTAAGCAGTTAAAATGAGAACTCTAACTACAGAAACTAAATAATAAGACAATCGCCAAACCGAAATTTTTTTTAAGTGAAAAATTGCCAAATGTAGTAACTGACATATTTTGCTGATTTTTGGCGATTTTAATTAACTGAAACGTTTACTAAGGGTAACAAGAAAATCTCATTCCAAAATAATTAAAATATAGATATACTAATTCACTGACAAAGAAACTGTTGATTTGCTTTATATTTAATCTGTGTCATTACGCAAAAAGAAAAACTTTACTGGTGCAATTGAATGATAAATAAATTTTAAAAATTACGAACCTAATTATTTCAACCAATCCTGAAGAAATTAATTTCTTCTTTTTAACATGAAATATATAAATGAGTTTCTATGAAAATTACGGCAAAGCATCATTTATTGGTTGTTTCATCACATAACCGCTTCATTCGTAATCATTGTAAGTAATAAGTATTTCATTGATAACATAGAAGGAACGAAACGCTTTGATTGCATCTTTTTCAGTTTCTGAAGACTAGACTTTCCAAAAGCAGAGATAACGTTTGAGGAGTACGAGAACTGCAATACCGATATGACGACATCGGAATTATTCCCAGTTGATGAATTAAATGGGAAATTGTCCATCTAGTATTAGTTTAGCCGATGCTTAATTTTCACTTTTCTTCAAAGATGCAGCAGAATCGGAATGCTTCAAAATGCTCAATGAATTTAAATCGATTCATGCTACTTCTAATACTTATAGATAATCAGCAACACAAAAGACGATTAAAGAATTTTTCGAATAGATGCCTATTTGTATGCATATAAAAATCACATAAAATATACAATATACAAGTAATAAAGATAAGCAATAACGAAAAGATTTACTTACTTTTGTGATTAATTTTTAATTTAAAGATTTAATTACTGTTTTTGATAACACACTAACTTAAAAATTTTTAAATTATTATTTATAAATGAAATTGCATTATTAGCATAACACAATAAAATTTAAGTTTATTAAAATTTCGATTACACATCATTTCATTTAAAACACATTTCAGCCCCTTGAAAAAGGGTAATAAACATCGCTTTACTATATTATTAAAATTAAATATCTTTCTTTAATTCAGATTCATTAAAATTATATACAAAATTTTTTTGTTTCCAAAATAATTAGTAACTTAATGCACAAACAATTGTATACATAAATAAAATATCTTGCATCACAAAATCAAGCTTATTACTGCAATAATCAGAGAACTTGAACAAGAAAAATATTACAATAAATATTAGCTTACCGAAATATATAGAATTTGTAGATGACTTTCAGACAGATTTGCTCCATACTTTATCGACTTTTCTTGAAAACCTAGTTTTAATATTACTGTTTATTTGTATAAGTAATTGGTTAACTTCATTTTCTTTTAAATAAGTATTTTTCTGACGTTTTTCAGATGATCCAAAAATGTAGGATAAAAGCAGCGAAAGCAATCAAAATTGTACTCCAATAATTGTCTTCCAATATGGCTCATACGAACGCTAGCGATAAACTTGAAAGAAGCAAGAGCGATTTATAGCAACAATGTCTGTTATCCTAGAAGTAGACAGCTCGAAATTTCGACAACAAACACAAGAGCGCGCACAAAAACGAATTGAAAGTTTTAGCCGGTTATCAATTACACAACAGCTTCGCTGATGCGATTCAGTCCATGTTCAGGTTTCTAAGGTTCAATTGGAAAGTTACAGCAAAGTGGAGAGTAACACGGAGTGATGATTAGGTAAAAGACCCATAGATAAAACAGCACTCGATATTAAAATTTTACACAAACAAGCCGAACACCTGCACCGATCCAGCGACGAAATCAAACTGAGAACAGCGCGAAAGTTCAGGAAGAAACGGGAATGCGCGAGCACATGCGAGGACAAAGCACGATTAGCATAATTTATTCGAAAAATTAGCAAATGGCGTTGGAGGAGGACGTAGTTAAATTTTGCAGTTTTATCTAGGATAAACTGCATTCATTCATTTACCGTTGTTTTGTTTTTTAATTAAATGAATATGTACTGCTTATTTACATGTGAAACAGATTTTACTTAGTAAGAAAATGTGATCGGTTTGGAAAAAACCGTTTTGAAAACAGAACTGTCAGAACTTATAGTTAAGAGAAACTTATTTTTATGCTCACGAGATTAAAAATTTATTACTGTATTTAATGATGTACAATAATTATTAAGACACCCACAACGTAAGGAATCTTAATTCTGATCATATTTATATACAGGAAAAAAGGAAAATCTTTACATTTATTGTTAAATAATAAAATCCGTTAACACAATACTGAAATCTCAATATTACTTATTAAATTATAAGAATGGGTCATTTTCTTTAGTGATTATTTAATTCTTTGCCCAAAATTCATTGAAATTTTAAATTGAATGGATATAACTTTCAAAAAATCTTGATAATGAATTATATTAGAGAAAGTATGTAAATTCGAATTATTATTTAGATTTCAGGGAGATTGATAGTAAGCTGTATTATTTATTTATTTATTTGAAAAATTTATTTACAAGATTAAGAAAATTTATTTACAAGATTAACATCAATTTTTACACCTGTGAAAGCTTTAGGATATGGTAATTAATTTTTTTATACGAAATACACTAAGAGTAATCATTAAACGTTCATACCTTCATAAGTCTGAAAAACGCACTTTTTTGGAATCGTACCTCTCGGTTTGCATACACGTAAAATCAAAATCCCTTTGAATTGTCTGTATCAAGTTTAATACATGGTCTTAATACCATACTTGTAAATTTCTATCAAATTTTGATTGAAATCCATTCAGAAAGATTTTTAGTCTGTCTGTCCGAGTGCAAGTCACACGATAATTACAAAACTTAAAACGGTAAATGGATTAATTTGGCACACACTTTTACTATAAAAAGTGATATGGTACAGAAATTTGTTCAAATGGGGTGTTGGGTCTGACCCAAAGGTAATCGTTGTCGTTTAATCAAGGTTCGAAATTATAAAATCTATCTCAAAATCAGACTTAAACTATTCTTGAGACTCCTTTCGACGAAGCGTTAGTTAGCATTTGGAACTGAAGACGCTAATAGAAGTCTGTGAATCTTATATTTATAATTCAAAGATACGCGCGACCGTTAAAGTAAGTTTTTGCTGTATCTCCTTTTCTTTTTCTTTTTTTTTAAATTTAGTATTTTAAAAATAATGTGTCTGCAATCAACAACTCTTCATTCGATAAATAATAAAGAAAAACTACTTACAAGGAAATATGTGCGAAGCTAGAAAGGAAAATATCTATGAAGCTTTGAGAGATCTATCAACGCATTTTTTCTGTTTACAAAGCGAATTAAAATTAAATTGCTGAAAAAACAAAAAAAAAAATAATAATGTTTTGAAGACAAGAAGACATGCCGTCATCAGGAGAAAAAGAGGCAAACCGCCGAAAAATGACAAACACACTACAAATGTGGGGTTTGGCTGTGGGATTTGACAGAAATTTATATATTTGGAGTTTTCTAAGCGCATGATTATAATTCAATAGCCGATGGAATGATTCAAAAAGCACTTACCTGTGAAAAAGGAACTGGAATCAACTATTGAATTTTTCACATTTTATTCACACACAGCAGGAAACAGGAACATACAGCATTTATACAGCAAAAAGCACAAAGACAAAGCAATACATCTCGACATCACTAAGGAAAAACAATACTCACAAACAAAACCCAGAGGGGGACACAGCGCCCTCGGAAGGAAAACATTGGACCTCGAGGGGTGTAAATAAAGTTTCAACACACTCCTCCCCCCCTTCGAAAGACCAAGGTGTTCATCAAATTAAATAATTAAAAACCTTCCACATTGCAACATTTCTTATTTTCTCATATATCTAATTTGAACATAAATTAAAATTTCTATAAATTCACATCATTTAAATCAATATTTATATTGCAGTGTTATGAAAATTTCAATTTAACTAAATATTCAAATGTTTAAATATTTTTAACATTTTACATTTAACACATCAGGCATAAATGCAACATTTATATAAGACAGAATATCAATGACACAAATTCAATATTTCATAAGAATTGTTTACATACTCATCAACTTATCATAATAAAGTTCAATACAAGCTTAGGATAAATATTTTCACATTTGCATTTAAATTCCAAATCTCAATATAGGTTCCTAAAAAACATAATGAAATTAATAATACTATTCAAATGAATCATTCACCCATTTTAAGGTTGTGTAACAATTGAACAGGCCTTTTAACAACAGATAGATTCGTTTTCACTTGACAAAATCTAACTTTACCATCTCTACCAAGATGCTACTACTTCTCCTAATTTACAAAAATCCCTAATAAGTTTATCATCATTAATTAATATTATCTCATCAACTTTAAATTCTCTACCTTTGCCTGTTGGTTTCACATAATGAGTAGATCTTAACATTAAAAGATATTCTTTAAGCCGTTTTTACCAAAAATGATTAGTTAATCTTTCAGGATAATTAAACCTTTTAATTACCATTTTCCTATTACTTAAATTAGTATCAATAGTAAGCCTGGCGGGAGGTAAACTATTAACTCTTCTTCCCATTACCAAATGAGCTGGAGTAAGAGGTACAGGTTCCTGAAAATCAGAAAACACATAAGTCAAAGGACCAGAACCAAGCACACCTTCAATTTCAATAACTAAAGTCTCTATTTCTTCTCGAGTCAGTGGTTTTGCCTAAAGTTTTTCGAAGGGCAAGTTTCACAAATACTTACTTCACTATCGTCATCTTTCTGTCTCAAATGATCTAGCTTGCCTTCATCAACTTCAGAACAAGATTATCATCACTATGCTTATCTTTATAGTCATCTTTAACTTTTTTCATACTAGAATACAATTCATTTTTTCTTACTGGAAACGTCTTCTTTAACAGGTTCCAGCTTTTTGTCATGTGTAGAAGACGAAGTAACAGCAGCAGCATTAGATCGCCTCAGAGGTGTGAGATTTTTCTTTGGGAGTCTGACACTTTCAAACTGCATAGGAGTTACAGGTGGTGGGTGATGATACCATTCACGTTTTTTAGATTCTACAGGATATGGAGTCTCTTTCCAATCCAGGATAGCAGACTTTTCTTCCTTTTCTATCACGTTCTGGTTGAGAAGTAATTTCTGGCACTACTATCGTTAAGAGTTTATTAATCTTTTAGTAAGTTTAGTAATAGATTTTAGTAATAGTTTACTGAAATTCTCATAGGTGGCACTACGATCGTTGCCAGTTCACTGAGACGGCAACATGTTTCCTCATTCTCCCCAGCATTTCTCCTTTTGTTATCTAAAATTTCCCCTATTTTTTCCGAAATTTTCAGAATTTTTTCTATTTTTACACTAAAATTTTCATTATTTCTGTCTAACATTTCCTCTATGTTTCTGAAAATTTCTTCCCATTTTTATCTAAAACCACCACTTTTTCGTAATATTTTCAGAATTTATTCCAGTTTTAAACTAAAATTTTCACTATTTCTCTCAAAAATTTTCTTACTGTTTCTGAACATTTCTCAATATTTTCCTGAGCATTCCACCTATTTTTCTCTAAAAATTTCCCATATTTTTTCCTAAAAATTTCAGTATTTTTTACCGTTTCACACTAAAATTTTCACTATTTCTCTCCAAAATTTCGATTATCTTTCTGAACATTTCTCCTATTTTTCTTGAAAATTTCTCCTATTTTTTCCTAAAATTTTCAGAATTTTTTCCATTTTTACACTAAAATTTTCACTACTTCTCTCTAAAATATCCTTTTTGTTTCTAAACTTTTCTACCTTTTATCCCCAGCAATTCTACTATTTTTCTCTAAAATTTCACTTATTTTTTTCAAAATCTTTTACAATTTTTCCAGTTTTACACTAAAATTTTCACTATTTCAAACAAACTTTTCCTCTGTGTTTCTGATTATTTCTCCCCATTTTCTCCAGCATTTCTCCATTTTTTTTCTAAAATTTCCCTTATTTTTTCATAAAATTTTAGGAACTTTTTCCAGTTTTAAAATAAAATTTTTACTATTTCTGTCTAACTTTTCCTCTCGGTTTTTGAACATTTCTCTCCATTTCCCCCAGCATTGCTCCTATTTTTCTCTAAAATTTCCCCTATTTTTTCCAAAAATTTTCTGAATTTTATCCAGTTTTACACTAAAATTTTCTCTATTTCTGTCTAATTTTTCTTCTATATTTATAAATATTTCTCCCTATTTTCCTCACTATTTCTCCTATTTTACTCTAAAATGTTCCCTATTTTTTATTTAAATTTTCAGAATTTTTATCAGTTTTACACTAAAATGTTTACTATTTCTGTGTAACTTTTCCTCTATGTTTCTGAACCTTTCTCCCTATTTTCCCCAGCATTTCTACTATTATTCTCGAAAATTTCCCTCATT
>JAPMOR010090374.1:0-39115 GCA_026543865.1 Argiope aurantia | reverse complement strand
ATCAATGGGAGCGGTTATAACTTGGAATCGGAATTATTTGCATTTCATATTGGTTTTCATTTCATGTATATAATCTATAATTTATTCAGTTTAAAATTATTTTAGTAGTTATATCTGTAATATGATAAATACTGTTTATTATATTTCTCGGAAGTTTTCACTTTATATATATATATATAATAATTTAAATTAACTACGCTCTGAAAATTTCCTAATCTTCATAACTACATTTTCACTACGAATTTAACTTGGAAATTATGCGGATTTTTAATTTTCGTACGGAATCAAGACTTTATCACTTTAAGAAAAATTACTTCTAAAACTATATAAGATCAAATTTCTTTTCCGCACTCTAATTTTTTTTCTTACCATTTGGTTCTGCTTTCGCCATGGCTCGGACAAAGCAATCTCTATCAAAAGTTAAAAATTGATCTTCATAAATAAAATTCTAAAGAAAGAAAAGTTTTAAAAACTCAATTGGTTTTACAATTCAAGTTTTACATATATTTCTGGGCAAAATGTGATATATAGGGTATCCCAAAATGAAAGGCAACATTTTTCCCCCTTAGACTTTGAATATACGTTGCAAAATTTATTTAATAAGGCCAGTAATTGTATGAGAACTCTTCGGCTTTTTATAAATATTTACAAAAATTAAAATTTTGTTAAAATGCAAATGTCTTGGTCCACATTTTTTATATTTCAGACTGGTGTTCTTACATTATATACATAAGTGATAAGACACATATCATAATAGATTATTAAAAAGTGAGAACAGGAAAATATATATATTTATTGATTCTTATTTAATTTTTTTTGAAAAAAATTTGTCAAGTAATATATTGGTTAGAATGTTTCTTGTTTAAAATAAGAATTGACGCCCATATAAAATTGTCTTCTTTTGGCTCAGCTTAGCCAAAGAGGACTTTTATGCCAGTAAAAACAAAGTCAAACTGCGATATTATGTTAAGGCTTTTTTTCACGCTATTAATTGATCATTTATGATATTAAGATTTTCATATAGAAATGGCAACTGGGGATAAAAAATATTTTTGAATTTATATATTGCTGATTTGACTTTAAAATTTCCAAAATATCATTAATTTTGGAGAATATAATCAATAAATTGGTTTTAAAATTCAAATTCTGAGGCGAAATTAAAAATTTCTTATATTTTTTTCTAATATTCAGTAAATGGGATTCAAATATTTCATGACCAAAATTAATTTTAGTAGATTTTGGAATAAAAGTATCAATGCATAAGAAGTTTAACTTTTTTCTTCTCAGAACAAGTAAAATAACGTCTCAAAATGTCCATTTTTATCTTACACTACAATGATTTATCTTTTATAATAACATTCGTACTATAAGAATTTGTAGATATGGATTTGTCTTTTTAATATTTTTGACTTGCATTCCTGCCTGTCTGTTTGTATGCTTGATACAAATTGTGCAATCGATTTTAACGAACTTATCAATGAGTTATAGATTTAAGACTTTATATATTATGGAACTGGATAACAAAGCAATATTGACTCGTCTTCATGTATATTTGGTACAAATTGTCATCTAGTGCAATTCACTGGGAAGTTAATTTAAAAACGATTTAGAGTTTTCGCACACACAAGATTGAAAAGCATAAAATAATTATTTAAATACATAATTTTTTTCTCATGTATTTAAAACCAGGCAGAGTATAAAATAATTTCCAGAATATCAATTGAAATTGTCCTGAAAATTTGTTTATAAACTTTAAAAATTCTCAATCATAAACTGAGGGGATTTCTACGGGATTTAAGAATCTGTATGGGGTTAGTAGGAAGTATTTAATTCTTTTTAGATCGTTTTAGAAATGTTAAGAAAAAATTATTTAAATAAAAAAAAACAAAATTATAAGTGCCAAAGAAAAAACTAATTGATGAATTTCTTGAACTTTTACGCATTTAATAAAATGTTAATTGGATAATAGTATTCAGTTTCCCATTTGAAAAATACATAAAATTCGATTCCTCATACGGATTTCGTTGTTACTCAACGATGAACAGTAAACAGAGAATTTCGGTGTGACAGAAAATTAAAACTTATGAATTTATGTTCATTCCTTCATCATTCTATTTAATGTTTTGTTATAAAGCTGAAAGGAGTCGACTATAAGGAAACTTCTCAACAAATCTAGAGTACTAGAGGATTTCAATCCCGGAGAGAAATAGTGAATCTTGAACAGCCCAAATTGCTCCGTGGATAGAATGGAATTCCTCACGTTGTTTCTGGAATAACAGTGGATCATAGAAATTATTTCAGTCCTGAGTTAAAGCAAAATATAATTTTTCTTTTCAAGATTTTTACTAATGTTAAACTTTTTAGTCTATATTTAAGTTTCAAAGTTTCTTCCAAGTTTCAAATTTAAAATGTCTTTTATTTTCTTAAGAATAAAAAGAATTATCAAATTTGTATGAACTGATAAAAACATGCAAGCAGTGGTTGTTTCTGCATGAATATAAAAAATAGTATTTATATTTTAAAGGATAATTTGCTTAATTTTGTTGGTGAAATGCATTATTCATTACTTATGAGCTATTCTCGTCTCACTTGATTACTTAATAAGAATTTTACTTTTTCTGAGAAAACATTTCTGAATTTGTAATATAGCTCTTAGTTTCAATTAATATTTTGAACTCATTCAGTGCTGAATGAGATACTTAACCATGTTAATAGATTTCTAGGTTCTATCTTTCGTTCGAATAAAAATTCACAATTTGTGATAAGTAGTTCATCCGTCTATGTTCAAATTAATTCACTTCATGTTCTGCAAGTTTGATACATGGAATTTGAATTAAGGCTTAGTCCTCATTGTAGGACAAAGATTCAACTTACAATTGTGTGCAATATTTTGGAAAATATCAGTTCTCCTCACCTATTCTATTTTTTAAAATTAGTCCTATAAATAGTAGGAAAATATTTTTAAACTAACCTTTTCAAACGTATAGAAATCATTTCAGTTCAAACATATAGAACTATTTCAGTAAATAAGATGTATATTGATTTTGTACCTTATTGCAATCAAATAAATATGGTTAAAGTAAACTGAGAAAAATGAATCGGAAGATTTCAACATGGAACTATTGCAATTAAACAAACTTATATCAAACAAAAATTTGTCGCAATAAATTATAGTGTTAATTTATAGGATAATAGTTTAATAAATATTTATCATTACCATAATTAGTAATAGCTCTAATTTAGCTTAGCAATGATATAACATTTTTGAAATAATTTTAAAAAATTAAGCTTTGTTATTGATAATCAATAAATCTTTTTAATTAATACACTTTTAAAGCACTTATTAATATATAAAAATAATTGCAAATCTTACTAATACGGATAAAAATGAATATCTTGAATACCTAACTCCTAATAATAGATTTATAAGTATTTATTCAAATGTTATGAATGTTATTCTATGAGATAAAGTTTTAAAAGCTATCTCATTGAAACTATCATTTTTTAACTATAATTCACATTATTATCTTCCGTATAATGAAAAAAATTTAACTTCCATTTTCATAACCGTACTTTATAGAAAGCAATAAAATTTCATTTGGATATGATTTGGATTTTTTGATTTATCTTTCACCTTATATTATTCAAAAGAAAATGTATCTTTTGTTAATTCACTTCGTCATTAATATGAATTATAAATAAAAGCATTGAAATGTCTTGATGCCTTAAAAAACTTTGTTATCAAAAATTGCCTAAAACATTTGACAAAAATTAATACAGAAAAGCTATTGAATTAATCGGTAAACTGTAAAGTTTTCATAAAATTATTTTGCTTTGCTTCAAAAAACAATTAAGGTGCCTTACCAGTTAAAATATGAAATAAATTATTAAAGTTCTCATAGTTCTGTATAAGTTGACAAATGATTTCCTATCTCATTAAATATTTTTCCTATTGAGTCGAAATTTTCAAGGGATTCATACAATATTATTGAAATTTTATATTTCTAAAGTAATGTTTATTGAAAAGAATGTAAACTCTTTTCATGAATAGTTACACTCGATAAGTAATAAAGAAAGCAACTCAATTTCAATGGTAAATTCTATGAAAGAAAAATCCAATAAATTACAATTATTTAAATTTAGCTTTTTAATTAATGTTTTTTATCTATTCACACAAAATTCAAAAATCTAAAATTTGAAGATACATTTGAGAAAAGCATTAAATATTTTAAAATTCTTATCAAAATGTCAAGGAATTGAATGAAAAATTTTTTTCTTTATACACTATTTTAAGTATAAACGTCTTTTTATAAAAAAATTGAAATTTTTAAACTTTTTATGAAATTTTTCTATATACAAATATTGCGATTTTCAGAAACCTGCAGTTCTACAAAAGCTATACATTTTAAACGCAACATTAATTAAGAGAGATCTGTCATTTAAAAATTTCGAAAAATCAAATTATTTTCGAAAATAAAAGAAAAGCAAGCAACTAATAAAAATCTAACCTGAGCTTCATTTGACCGGGGAAACGAAATTAAAACGCTGTTTAACTAGATGCTACGTTGTGTTGATTACTTCAATCTTTCCATGACGTTTTCAAATTTGATTTGCTTTCTTTTAGTTAATAAAAACTTTCTTGTGGGCATTATTCAAAAGAACTTATTATTTCAACTCGTATGACCTCCAATATAAATGCACTGGTTGTTACAAATATGCCGGTTTCTTATTGTTAAAGTTTAAACCTAAAAAAATATCAATTAGCCATCTTTACTTAATTAAAATGTAAAATCAGAAAAACAGTAAGAAAAATAATGAATCAACGATAATGCAATCAGCCTGAACTCCATCTTTAAAATATATTTTAGAACGATAGTAAGCCTCATCTTGGTTTCGGAACCGAAGGGTTTTCAGGTCCAAGACCTGATACCACCGAAGAACCGTCGTGTAAGCGAGTCTGGGGCAAGTTAACCCTTAGTAGCCTGATTTACGAAAGTGATTTATTTTTAATATTACTGTGTTTGCTTGAGGGTCTAGATGAAGGGAAAAATAGCCAAAGAATTAGTAGGTAGGTTTTATGTAGGGCGGAATGCCTGAAGTATCAAAATTGATACTCACAAAAATAGCACTAATTTCTTCAAGTAAAACATGCACTCGCAAAAAATAATTATATCATAGCGAAAATAATATATTCACTTACCTCAAAAGTATTTATATTCTTCAGAAAAAGAAAATATATCAAATTTGTATTCAACAAAACTTTTAGTAAAATGTGTTTACTTGTTCACTTTGCCGCGCAAGTAATATGTCATAGATAAAATAAAACAATAATGACATTTGATTTTTTAAAATTTCGTTGGAAAGAATATTATACAACAGTAAAATACGTAGAGCCAACCTATAAAAAAACTAATAGTAATGTGAACATTCGGTTTAAAAGATTGGTATCAAAATTGAAACTCTAGGTCATTAAGGGTTAAATCCTTCGGGCTAAACGTCCTCCGTTGGCCTGATATGGAAATGTGAAGAGGAAGTAGCTGCTCACGTGTCGTTCTCGTCATCCTACAGCGGTTCAAAATTTCGAGGTCCGTCCCAAAATAGCACTAATATTTCTTTAAAGTATACATCAAGGAAATACATTTATAACTTGTATACTACAGTAAAAAAAAACACCTTTGAAGACAAACGCATTTGACTGTTAAATGGTAATACAATAAGATATCTTAATGTATTTCTATAGATGTCCATACACGAACAGATGAATCGTGTATGAATGGAGATTTCCCCATTATGAATGAAATAATTAACGCATTTTCAAATCAAAAGTGCAAATTTAGCTGTTGTGAAAATTCATAATTTAAAGGGCTCTTTCAATTTAAATCTGATACTTAAATATTATTAATTAGAGAATGAGTTGAATGAAAAGAGCATATTTTCGAAAGATTTTGCATGCAAGTTTTGAACATAATTAGTAACTTTCCTTTTCAAAATGAATCGAAAATAGCATAGAAGCATCTAGCATCTTCCGGAAACTTTCATTTTTCCGTTCTGATGAAGCTCCGTTTAGAATTCCCAATCAACTAATTAGGTAAATAATTTTAAATGCTTTCGCTTGAGGCTTAATATGAAAATTATCTTTAGTGAATATTTATATTTGGATGAGTGGCACGAACACCCACGGAGAATTTGTATTTGAAACTTCATATAATCGCAGGAAAATAAATTTTCATTGAGTTTAGAAAAATATAAATTGATTTTTAAATCAGCTGTGGGCAATTTTTCACACCAAAATTTTAGCTTCGTTATTTTCATATGGCCAGTAATCTATAAAATCTAATCAATCCCTTAACATTTTACCAAGAGATGATCGCTTTTAATTAATCATGGAAAAGATACTTTTTTTCTTCAAATAATTACGCAAAGTTAAAAACAAACATTTAAATATTTAAAGAAATTATTATTTATATACGTATAAATTTATATAATTCATAAATTTCAATATTTTTACGTCTATCCATTAGAAGGGCATTTAGTCATTTTTGAATAATTGAAAACTAAAAATGTGGTTTTTGAATCATTAAAAAAACTAAATAATTGAAGTAATATTATGTTAAGCGATACAGTATAATTTAAAAAAATGAAGAATGGATTATTTGAGGCATATGATTATATAATATTGCATATATCTAATACCTAAATGGCGTGCAAATTCTGATTCTGCCTCTACTGCTGATTTTGGTTCAATATAAATAAGTAAATAATTGATGACGTTATCCAATAAAGAATGAGCTCCAAAAGTATTTCAAAAATGTATTTCCTGTATTTCAAAAGTGTGCATATATTGATACCAAAAAATTACAAAATCTTTCATTTGTTTTTAAAATTTTTGAAAGATAATCCAATAAATCAAACATCAATTATCAATAGATAAATTATACTTGAATAAATGGACTAAAAGAACTTAGCAGGAAAAAAAATGAAATATTTATGAAGCAAAAGAAACCCCCGTGAGAAAATATATAAAGAGTAAATATAGAGGCTTAAAAATTTTTGCTTAAATATAAAAAAAATTAAAAAACAATGCAAAATTAAATTTTTTAATTATAATTTAAACCATAAACATTATTCTGCAACAAACGTTTTGAGTACAAATGTAAGACTCTTTTGTCGAAAATGCTTTCTTAAAATTGCTCTACGTGTAGATGAGCAATTAAAATTTCTTTCTTAGTCAAGAGAGAAACACTTCTGTTGGTTCTTCACAAAGGAGACTGAAAATACAAGGGTAATTTCCCTTATCCGTACTGCCTTCCACTCTTGTCATGCACTTGAGCAGTGCTTCATTAATGTCAACTGTCGGTGATGAACGATTCTCATCAAACGTTATGCCATTCCTCCACATGCTTTCTTTATGAAAACTCATGCTTTTCTTTATTAAGGAGGATTATTTTTAGCTCTAAGAAATAAATTCATCACACAGGAAATACGGTTTTAGCCTTCTGAAGACATCATTTGACAAATATATCCTTTCATTTCCTTTTATTGTTGTATCAAGTAAGGTTTTATGAAATTAATCACTCTTTTTTAAAAAAAAATTAAGCAAACTGTGTAGAAACTTGTATACTTATAATTTAGCTCACTTCACAATATTCAAAATAGAAGATAATTAATTCAAAGGTTTATATATCGATACATGTACATCATTCCATATTTATAAAATTGATAAACACATTTTAAATGTCATTAGAAATTAAAACCAAAAATATGGAAATATTTTATAGTACTAATTTCCCAGTCCATAAGCATAAATTAGAAATATTTTATTAAAATATTTGCAATTTTGGAAAGTATTAAATTCTAATATAATTTTCTTTAAATGAATTCATCTTAATGCACTGATTAAAAAATAAAAGAATCCTACACTTTTGAAAGTTTCAACGCCGAAATTGATATAAACTGCCCAGGGTCATTGCACAGAATATATCTTTGATAGAAGCGAACTTCGAGCCGGAAACTCTTATCTCAAAACTATGATTGTGGCAAATTGTTATATTTGATTGCAGTTATCAGAAAAATTTATATTATGCATTTCCTTACTTTGTGTAGTTTATTAAAATCGTTTTGCTTTTTTATTTTATTTAAATCCCGTAAATTTTTGCCATTTCTCTTTGTTAATGAATAAAAATCTTCCCACATTATTTTGTTAATATGGAGATATACATTTAATTTTATGAAACATCTGCAATTTCTTTTAAAATTCATTACAACATTCGAATGTTTGTAAAATATCTCTTTTAATATATAAAGTAGTTGGATTAATTCTATATTTTTTTAATGCATGATGTATTCATGATAAAACATTTACTATACGCTTATTTCGCAGATGAAGACATTTGCAGAAAGAATGTTTCAAAAATGGAACCCATTCAGATTCATTCTGGCAAACAAGAAACTAAAATATGTTAAACATGTGTATAGAAACAATTATCTAGCCTGAGGACGAAAGAAGTATCGGTGATTTATATGCAAAGCTCTAAATAGCATCTTCCGAAGTAGTGCTATTAAAAGGAGATAAATATTCTGAGAAAGGAAATAATTTCTCCGAGATGTATTTTCGGCGCATAGAAATGAATGAGAATAATGTCCAACTAAAAATATTCGTGTTGTGCATACAGAATCAAGACAATTTCTGCATGAAAATAAGACAAGACAATGCAACAAATGATATTTGTCGCATGAAAGAACGTATTTGAACTCCCTAAATATGGTAATAATAATAGAAATATGTGGCAGTATATATGCATGGCACCTTTAAGCACTGTTCTACATCAGTGATACTTGCAAAGCAGTTTTTATCTAATTATTGGTAAATTTACTTACTTTTTGGTTATATGTGTGATATATATAATACCGTTGATATTAATTTTAAAGGAGACTGATGCTTCTTTCACCAATGTACGCGAGTTTTTGTAGTTATTGACAGTTGTTCAGAACCACAACTGTGAGTTGTATGATGCAAAATAATATCGAGCCACCTCAATAAAAGTAAGTTTCATTTCCCTTCACTTTTTATATAAATATTAATGTTATATGCAATTTTTTTTTTGCTTTAGCATTAGTTTATATATATATATATGCATGTATATGTGTGTGTGTGTGTGTGTGTGTGTGTGTGTTTTGAAAATGCGATTGAATCTGGCAGCGTTTATTTGTATTGCTCAGGGTAATAATTTTTATATTTCTTTAATAGCATTTCATCTTTTTATATCTATTCTCAACGTGCAATGATATTTCTATGGGATTTTTTTATGTACTGTTTTCCCACCAATGATGTTTGGGCAATGTCACTTCCATATCTGAAAGTAGCACTTTAATGTTTTAAGTGGTCCAGCTTGATTGGCATTGCTTTTTGAAAACTTCTTGAAAAAACTGGCATTCTCCTGCTTTGCCTGTAAAGGAAGACAAGTAGACGGAAATTCAAGTAATCTATCAATCTCGGATTTCTTTTCACTTCATGCTAGCAGCTTCTTTTAAACAATCATAAAAATATGTAGTATTATTATTGTGATATGAAGTGGTCTTATGCCATACATTCGTCATAGTCGTTGCCATATGCATTTAATTCAAGTTAGGAACATTAAAGCATTATAATCGTTGTCTAGTGACAATAAAGTTATACCAAGAGATTCTTTTTTTAATCTTAACAAAAAAAGGCTAGTAATTTATTCAATAAATAAGCCATTATTGATACCATATCAGTTTAATGATATTGGTTTTTCATTACTATCTCGTTCTAAAAAGTTAAAAATTTATTTTTCCTAAATTAAAAGCATAATCTTCTATCACATTGCGAAAATGTATTATCAATACCTTATTTCTAAGACTCATTTCAAAATGTTGGATGTAATTAGAAAGATATATATATAATATTTGATTTACGAAAATGTCTACGGAATTCCTCTACGTGCTCCGCCTCTCTCAACTGTCATCTTCAGATGATTCTTGAAGAGACTTTCTGTAACTTATCTTCCTGGTGAAGGGAATCCTCTGGGGAGGTGAAGACAATGCTGACTCCGGATATCACGTCGCTTGACGCAAGGCGAGAGGAGGTTGCTGTAGTCAGATACGAAGATTAACAAGGGGAGAAAAATGGCGACTTCCGAAAAGAAAGCTTAGAAAAGGAATATTCATTTTAACAGTTATGATCATGGAACTGGACTGAATTTCTGAACTGTTTGGTAATATTATTAAGCAAGCCGTCAAAAATGCAAATAAAATTAAGTTTCTTAAAAAAAGGGGGATGAAATCAAAGTCGCACATACTTCTTAAGAATGAAAGCAAGTTATCTCAATTTAACACTAAACCTACCGGCATTTCACCGATACATTGGAATTGCCATTGGAAGCGGGTCAAATGACCCGCTCGTGGTAGCTTTAGTGTTAAGAAATATCAATTTGTTAAAAACTCGTAAATTATCAGTTTCTTTAAGATAACAACTAAAAATCCCTTAACTGCAATGCTGATATGTACATGAAGCTTAACGATATTCGCCAATTTTTATAAAATGTCCTGTATATCTCATCACAATTATGAAAAAAAGTATGCTTTGCAAATGCGCAGTTCAAAACTTTTATATTTATGTTTACTCAAGTCTTCCAAGCATTTGCTCAAAATTTTTATGTAACTTTCAGCTGGTACGTAGCCATTTTTTTCGGTTTTATGTTTTATAAGTTAGGTGGCCCTTTATATGAACATATTATGAGAAAATAACGCTCCGGAAATTCTAGGATGTATGCGAGAAATATTTATATCTGGCATTATGCATATGTTATATTTCTAATTGTCCTGCAAATACTGTGCACACAAATACATTTACAAAATTTGAAAATTATTATTAACAATCTGGGAGACAATTTGAGCTCTATATATATTTGAAGTAATACTTTAGTACAGAAAATGTCAACATAAATTCTACCTAAACAGCTTAAGTTTTCAAACATCGTGGAATTTGAAATCAGCCCAACCGACTTTTGGATTATTCTAATATTAAGATTTAAGTAACGAATAATCCGTATGACATGTATTTAACGCAGAGATAGTATATCAGCAATTTAATTATATATATTTTAATAACTGTAGTTAAACAATTTCTTATAAATCCGAAAGCCAATACGGTGTGACAGCACAATCTTGGTATCATCTAAAAAGCATGAAAGCTTCGATCGAAAGATTAGTAGAAATAATTAAACGAACTCAAGCATCATTCGATGTCGAGAGCAAAGATAAATCAAAGACAATCAATTCGGATTCTGTCCGCCCAGTTGTTGACATCTGGCAATCTTACTTTTACTGAGTTTTCATTGGTCAGGAGATCAGGATAAGGGAAGGAAAGAAAAGACGATCGGATCGCGAACTAATTTCCTGGTGTGAAAACATCATCGGTTGACTTAGGTATTTCCTTCTGTAAGAATTTTTTTCGACAAAAATAGTTCTTGCTTCCTCCGCCATTTTCTGTTACATGAAAAGAAATGAAGTCTTTGAATGTAGGCACCACAGAGGAATCTTTTTTCCTTTTGTGCAATTGCTTCCTTTATTCTTGTAGCCATTCCTATCAATTTAATTCATCTCAGTAAGACCTCAGCAATTTTTTCTAACTTCAGCTATTACAATGTAAAAATGGAGCCTTATTGTAGACTTGATTTTTTGCAATTTATATAATTAAAAAGGCCCGAAGTATAGAAAATGATCCAATTCATAAACGAGGAATTGGCTTCTTTTTTTCTATGAGTACAACTATATTAATATCAAATTACTTTGTACAAGAAAAGAATTAAGCGGAAACGAAATGTGCAAACTATGAAGTATTTTCTGTATTAAGGACATTTTTGCCTACTTCGTACTGGAAGTTTATCAAATTTTACTTCCTTACTATATTAATCAAAGTTATTTAAATATTTTATAAAACTGAATATTTCTTAATTTATTTCTGTATAACAACACTATTTTAATACTTCGTTCAAACTACTTATCAACAGTCCTTAAAGGGTGCATATTTAATATTTTAGTTATATTATTTCTCCAAAATATAGTGGAAAAAAACAATTTAAGCTTTTTTTATATCGACAAATGTAGCAATTAACTTTAACAAAGCCACTTTAGATCTGAGGGAACTAATGTCCAAGAAACTGTAAGCGTCTTAAAATTTGATTATGTTAAAATAAAAATATTTCTCGAGTTCAACATATGGTTCAACAGTGCTGAAGATTTAAGACTAAAAACTCAGAAAAATTCATTTGTTTCCAAACCTTAAATAATTTTTAAATGGTATACAATATTTACGTAACTTTTGTCACAAGTTATTTTATAAACAAGCAAATTTAATAAAAGAATTTAATAAAAAAAACTCAACTTATTTGGTTTATTTGTAAACTCAAATGTATGTAAATATAAATAAAATCAAACAATGTAATATACAACAAATGTAAAATAAAACAGTAAGTAAATTTTTCCTGAATGAATCAAATATGTTGCTGTACTCAAAAGATATTAATTCTTAAGTACTTTTTATTAGTTAGATTTAGTTTGCTAACGATTGGGCTCAGAACAATAAAATAGAATAATTTCGACTAGATTCAAATATAAAGTCTATAACTGCATTTATGTTAAACAGTTTTCAGTACTATTGTAAGACCTAAATACATGAGCACTACATAAGAAATAATCACAAGAAGATACAAAATAGATTTATCTGTATGGTTCATATTTCATAAAATAATACCTACAAGCCCATACAGATGTAGACTTCGTACTTTTAATAATCAAAAATATTAATGGGAATCCTCAAAGAAAAATAGGTCGATCAAAGTACTTTCAATACTATCTATTGGACTTTTGACAAATCTTCGTCTGCTTGTAATAGTTTTGAATTAAGTGCTATTTTCAGTTGGAAAGTAAATCTTTTTGGTTTAGATATGAAAGTAACATATGATTAGTTCATAACTCAAACTTACTTTCTCGTATTAAATCATTTTCTAACTATAAAACATTGAATGAAAATAGTAACCCTCCGTTTAACCATGACATTTTGTAGGTTAATGACTTGGAAAATCATCAAACAATAAATATGCGCAGTTGATGTGCAGCAATCTCATTGATAATAGTGGTTTCACTTTCGAGACATGTGCGAGTTTTATTTATATCAAGCATATCTTCACGAAAACTCGCTTAAATATTTTTCCTTTATTGAGGCTATATAATAGAATAAAAATCATGAAATATTAAATAAAAAAATTATATTCAATAGAATTGAATGCTGAATAAAAAAATATTTAAGTGAGAAGTGAATCTCTGTCCAGTATCTGTGTAATTGATCACATAATAAATATTTTAGTAATATAAAAAATTTCATAAGTAATCTCAGGCTATTTTATTGAAAATTATTTCTTATTAATTGGTCAAAAATTCTAAAAGAAGAATTAGGAAAGTTTATTTCATAATTTGCTACATAATATTACCCTTTCATTAATCAAATGTCATCTGTTACTTTTTCAAGTCGTTTAATTTGATTAATATTTATTGATCTGTTAATTCCTTGTTTTTATGCTTTTATGCTACACCAAGGCCATTTGAGAACATACATTTGAATTTTAAATCAGTCAGATAATAAGGCCTGCATTTCATTTTCCATTTTATTCTATCAAGTACAATGCCTCACCAGCTTGAGGATTCTGACCCACAAAAACAGAACATATGCCCGACACGCTTATATATAGGAACTTCGGTTGTATCAGATATGTGGTTTTGAAATCAAAAATCAGATACCAAATTGCAGCAACTCTAAAGTTTCATTCTCAAATCACCTCGGATGAGAAGCAGGCAAATTGTTCGATTTTCTAAAATCACATATTATTTAAACGTGCATAGTCAAATTTTTACCTCCATTTATCATTAAAAATTCCCAGACTCTAACTACACCATTTTTGCTTAACTTTTGAAGGGTGTATATTCCTTTAAAACTAATGGAATAATTCTAAAAATTAGGGTAAGAATAGAATTTTCAATTTAAGATTCAATAAAAAAAAGCAAAAAATGATCATTGTTTTAACTAACGAAGATGGCATAAAATACTAATGAGAATTTTCTAATTAAGAAAATCAGTGATGAATTAAATTATTTTTTATCTCAACCAATTATATCAACTAAGTCCAATCGTCCTCTATGATCAAGTGCCTTTTCTGAATTAGCCCTTCAGTAATCCATAAATTCTCAGAAACGAGACATTACTAAACTCAAACTTAGCTGAATCTTAACTTTTGAGACATCTTGACTTAAACTATTAATTGCTCTCATGGTTAAAATTCGTGGCGAAAAAAATCAATCAAATGCATTAGTTAATTATTAAAAATCATTCTGATATATTTCATTTTTTTCTCTCTAATTACTAGAACAACCACTGAAATTTGTTTTTTATATAAATGTCGCAAGCATTGATTTTGGGTAGCCAGAAAAAAAATTAGAATAAAACTCTTCAAATGTGGTATTTCATGATATTAATTTATAATTTTCTGAATCAAAAGTTTTTTTTTCCTTTCAGCATATCATATTCTTTATTATTTACTTTATTTTGCATCTATAAAAGTGGAAGAAATTAATTAGGAAATATCTCATTACGAATCATGTAGAACAAATTTAAAAAGTTTTAATGCTTTAGAATATAGTTTAATTATTAATTAAATTAATGTGATTCAATAAATATTCTTATATTGTGGAATTTAATGGAAAAATGATACTGATAAATAAAACTCAATATATCCAGGCAGTCTTTGTCTCAAACATTAAGCACTTTAGAACCTTGAGCAAACAATCAAAAATCTGAAATTTTCTTTAAATAAACATATTTTCTAAATAAATATTTCTAAGAAGAGTTCACATTTAAATTTAAATAGAAATCAATTTCTTGTACGGCCCCAAATATTACGCATGTTTGAAAAAGATGAAAAAATACCATTAAATTATGAATAATAGAAGCATTTTTTAAATTTGCAATTACTTTTTATGGCACAATCAAACATAATGTTCGGGCATTCAACATATAAGTTGATTGAATATGTATTAGTGTTGTCTTTTTTATCTGATTATTATGTAAATCAATCTACCAAAATACAAGAAATGGAGATATAAAAAGATAAAATTGTATGTAAACAATGTGGCAAAAGTATATTTTTATCTAGTTAAAATCATGGAAGAAAGATGCCTAAAATTGGTTTAGAAGGATTATAATCTATTAGGAAAAAATATTATTTAACGTTACATAGCACATGCATCTATAGATGGAATTTCATGCCTTCTAAAAATGGGCATCTGAAATTTTGCACACATGTACAATTTTGGTGATATAATATTTTAATATATTTCTGCTGCAGTTATTAATTTTATTTTTTGGAAATTTATACATCTGGAACTATTTAAAGTTTCCATAATACTTAAACCACTTTCTATTATAGATTAATAAAATAGGCTAAAATAAAATAAAAATCTTGGGAAATATTTGTTTTGCTGACAGTTTATTCCACAATACACATTTGGTGGAAAGATATACATATTTAAAATATTTTACTGTATTTGATCTCAAGAAATGGATAAGTATAAATTTACAAGTTCTTCGATGAAATGCAATAATCACAAACTATCGTAGAATAATTCGCGATTTGAAATCAGATATCAAATGAGTCGCTTTAAAGTAATAAACCTACTTGCACTCAAAAATTTAAATAATTTTTTCTTTATTTCTTGTAGAATAAATACGTGAATCAGTTATTAAGGAGCTTTCCATATTGGAAAATGCTACTTATAAATATTTGCGTCTATTTCTTATTCAATAATTTTTAAAGTTGCAGCATTTTGACGAAAGAATTTTCCAGAACTTATTAAGAAGCATTTCAAAACCTTTGTGGAAATTCAAAGCTAAAAAAATATTTTAAGGAGACAAAATCCTTCTACAAAAGACATTATGATATAAAGTGAGTAATGCATAAATATTTTTTAAAGTAAAAAGAACGCAGTATTTCTTTTTCAAAATATGCCTTTGTAGCACAACAGGATGCTCCTTTCGCAATTCTATCTAACCTTATATGCAATTTTTGGGGGTGTAGATTTAAATTTCTGATCTTGCTTTTGTTTTAAGTTAAAATTTTCCTTTCTTGAGATTCGATGTTACTTCCGGAAACACTACACGATTTTCCAAAAGAGTTTCTTTGAAAACTTATTACAATTTGTTTCATGAAGAATAGAATGTTTTCAAGGAAATTTATTCTTAATTGAAAAATAAGCGTATGTTTTAAGTGCACTTTTTTAACCATGCGGTAGATTTTCAGGCTTTTGTTATTTGCGTTTGAGATTTTCAATTGCGGAAGTGTTTTTAGATCTGGTGGAATTGTATTCCAATTATTTCAAAATTCGCATTTCGGATCCATTTTGATTCATAGACAACAAATCGGAATCGAAAGTTTTCATGAAAATTTTTTTAATAATTATGTTCTATTTCCAAACAAAATAAAATATTTGCTTTAGTAACTGAAAGTATATTTTATTTATAAAATGTTAGATTTATTTGGTTTGGAAGTAACTGGTAATGTATCATATTTCAGTTATTTTATCTATAATTTCATTCTTCTCAAATATAATGCAGATTCTTTCATATTCAGCCTTTTCTTGTATATCCTACTGAACAGCCTTCTGCAATCTACTAAAATATTTTTATGCCAGCAATTTGTAAAGATTTATGCCAACGAAGAGATTCAAAATGGTGTTCTATACAATTAATTCCCTTTCACATTTAAAAATAATCCTAAAATTTCAAAAAAATATTAATTTTTTTAACAAATATTGTTTTATAATTTAAAAATTCCCTTTCTTTGTAAATTAAATAAGGAGTTCAGATACCTATAAGAAAATATTTTGAAATAAAATAATCAACAAAAAAAATTAAGAAAATATATATGAATAAACTTGAACAATTTGGATACAACCTATCTTAAAGCTTATTCTATGCTCATTAAAATATCTGAATACAAAAATAAAATGTTAACATTTATGACGTTTCATGTATTTGGTTCCCACTAAAACATCAAATTAAAAAAAAAAATCATGAAATTTTCAAATGAATTTCGGTGATTATTTTTTTTTATTTCAGAACAAAATGATAATGGATATCAAGTTAAATATTTTAAAATGGGAGATGCTTTATGCATATTAGTATAGGATACACGATATTTGCCTTGCAATTTGATATTAAAATTTACACAACTGTTTTTTAACTTTTTTATATTTGTAAATTTTTGAATTATTTAAGCCTACATATTGATTTTACAAAGTGTATGGATCTATGTATATTACTTTATATTTTGTTTAATACGGTAGCTGGATTTTAAGTCGTATTTTTATTGATCTTAACGATTTTGTAAATTCCTTTATAAAGGATATTACTAATTTTATGACTTAAAGCAAATATAAAATTAGCTTAATTATCTGATTGCCATCTTAAAATAAAAATGTTATTAAATGCGTAGACATTTTGTCTATATAAAACTGTTCTTTTCTAAAACCTAAAAGGTATGGGTGCTTAATTCAAGTGAACGTTTTTCTTTTATTAATTTATTAAACGAAAAACGTATGCTGATTAAACTGAAAATGTATACCGATAAAGAAAAAATAATATTCAAATATTGATGGACTTTTTAAATTTGTTAGTTTTAATCAAAAATTCTTTAGAATGTTGAAGGTTTTAAAACTGCTGTATAAAATATTACCTGATCTTGAAATATTTTATTTATTGATAAAACCAAAGTCGGTTTATTCGTATATGTTCTTAGAGGATTATTATTCTTTTAAAACTTGAAAACTGCAGAAATATATATTTTCTTATAATATATGCTTTAATTTTCTTAGAAATAAAGGTGTTATGTCTTAAGTATCTCTATGGATTTAAGATACCATTATCTTCTGTATTCATTTCTAGTAAATATGGGATCTAAAAAGAATAATGCTATTTTGAAGATTTAATATGCAATGTTTAATTAGGAATGGAATTACAAATAAAAGTTAAAACATGTCATTGTGCATCGCCTCTTTTGATAATTACATATGACAGGCCTGTAGAATAATTTTTAACCTTCCAAACTCCATATAATTTTTTATTTAGATGGAGGTGAAATGAGTGGTAATATTTGTTACTGTTATAGCATGTCGCTAGCAATGCTATATGGAACACAGCAATATAACTTTGCTAATTATTTTAAATTCAATTGAAATATTTTTTAATGTAACATACGATTATGTTTTATCCTTAATTTTTATATCATTATTCTTATATTTTTTGTTACTTTGTGTTTCTATTCGAGCTATTATCTTATTAAATTAATCATTATTAATATTGGAATACTAGTCTAATTTTTTTTGGTAGGGATGTAAAAAAAAATCAAAACTTTTTCATCGTGTTCTTTGTGTTCTCGATTGGAACCTTTTAATCCAATTCTATTGTATTTCATAGCAGTCAGATGTTGAAATCAATAAAAGGCATTTCTATTTTTCATGTCCTGTCTTTCTGTAATCATACAAATGGAAAAACAATACTATTAAATGGATTGAATGAAAACAGGTGGATATAGAATTTCACAATGTGCCCTATTGATCAGAAATGTGAAGCCCTTCCTTAAAACTCTTAGAGTAAGAACAACAAACGCTCGAATGTTACTTTGCGTCAAAATAAAGCAGAATCAATTAATTTCGTTAGTCGACAGGTGTTCTAATTAGTTTCTGAAATTACACCACTAATGAATTTCCTTTAAGATTCTGTTTCACTCTCAATGACTCTTCGCAGCTTTTGTTTTGATTTGAAAGGCAAGCGCTAATAACCAATCCTGTCGA
Source organism: Argiope aurantia (assembly GCA_026543865.1). Lineage (NCBI taxonomy): Eukaryota > Metazoa > Arthropoda > Arachnida > Araneae > Araneidae > Argiope > Argiope aurantia. The sequence goes on along the minus strand of JAPMOR010090374.1, from coordinate 20,194 downwards.
AGAAATCTGTTGCGAAAGCAGAATAACTAAGTTCTTGTTAAACTGAGTAGCTCTAACTTTGTCACTTCTAGATAATTGGTTAAGCAATTTGGATTTCAGGTTTCTACATTTTCGAATGAATAGTCAACCACATACGTAAATTGTTATTTAAAATTACATAAAATATAAATTTAAAAAAATGCCGTATTTCAAAATACTATGTTTCTTAATGGAAGCTTCCATAGATCATTTTTTAATACCACATAGTTTTTTTTTCAATCTGTGTGAATGTTATTATTTTAATCAATACATCTAGAAGATTATTGGATCGGAAATTTGTCACATTTCTCACTCTATATGATACATAGAACTAATTTTCATAAAGGAATAAAAATTTATAAAGCATTTAAATAAATTTATTATAAATGATATTATGGGATTTTAAAATTAAATACCAGTAGCAATCACTCTATTTATTTATTTATTTATTTTTGCAATATCAGTAATTCATTAATTTGCAAATTCAATTCTGAAAATGTGTGAAGTAGAAAACAGTCATCGACACAGAAAACATTTAAAATTTTATTTATATTAATATTTATTTAAAAAATATCAATTACATATTTGCTAATATGATAAAATTAATTAGAAATCTATAAATGCTTCAGTTTGAACAGTTTGATGAAACAGTTTCATTAAACTAATTTTAAAACAAGCGTAGAAGCTTCTTTTTTTTTTTAAGGCATTAAAAAGAAACACGAGTTTAATTGTAAGTTATAATTTTTGTAACATGCAACTCAATAAAAAAATGTTTCTACCTTATTTAATGTTCGAAGCCTTGTCTGAGTTAAGCAATCTTTAATTTACAAACTAGTTCTTTTATGGTTAAGAAACTTCAGGAAAATTCAATAAAAAGGATATCTAGGCGAAAATTTTTCTAACTAATCTAATTAAATTTTTTAAAAATTGCAAGAATCTTTAAAATTACTTTCTTAAAATCTACAGCCTGGGGCAAATAACCCAAATTTAATAATATGCTATTTTATTTTAAAATTTTAAAGATATTAAAATATGTATCTTTTATAGATCTTCTAGGTAGATGAAAACATTGATTTCTACACATTTATTTTTATATTTATTTTTAAAAAAATAGATATAAGTGTGCAATCTATTATATCAAATAACACCTTGAATCATTTTAAGATTTTATGAACATTGATAATCCCAAACGTTTCCTTAATTTTAAAGCAAATTAATTTAACTGTTCTAAAGTCCTTTAACTTAATTTTTTTCTCAGATTGGCTATTGTAATTTTAAAGATTTTCAGAAGAATTCAGCAGTTTTTATAACTGATGCATAACTGATCTAGAATAATAAACAATAATTCTCACTGAGTTATTTAAAAATGCAAATTTAATACTATCTTTTTATGGGGCATTAAATTCTAAAAAAATGGTATTTTATCACAATTTTAAAAAATATGCTGCACTTTTTTTTACTGTAGCAGCTCAACTATAAGAGGAATTCTTTATCAACAATTTATTGTATCTAACAGAACATTTAGTAGGCTTATAAACCTTAACCTCGAGTCATTTTTTTCCTTCCCTTTCATTCTTCTGAATTTTTTAAAACTCTTTTTGAATAACATCTTATATTTGCTTAAAACTTCTATTTAAGATGCACTTTTAGAAAAATTTTATACTTAGTAACACTTTACTAAGCAAATTCAAAAGAGATTGTGAAGTAATTTCCAAAATCAATGGCGTTAAAAGATTCATTCACTTTTAGAAAGCGTTGACTCGACAATGCATTAGCAAACTAAAAAGAAATTTCGATATTGCAGTGTGTAAATGCGATTTCTCGCAGAATTTCCTGAAACTTAATTATCGACTATCCTTAAATTAAATTTCCGAGGAAACAGAATTAGCTTTCTCAAACAGACATGCTTCTAAACTTTTATGTTTCTTTTTATTTTTTTAATTTAAGATTTGCGTTATTTTTGTGACTCTTGGAGGTTGAGAAAAATAAAACTTCGGTTTACCTAAACTTTTCTAGAGCTGGTAAAACAGTTTTCATTTTATTAAAGTCTGAAAAGAAATAGAATTTTTAAGACGTTCAGAATTTTTTACTCTTAAATGCAAGAAAAATATGAGCAGGAAAAATGCCTTCTATTTGAATCATAAGCTAATATTTGAATTGGAAAGGAAAGTATTATATAATCATTCTTTTGACCTATGTCGGATCCACTCACGTTGCAGAATTTCAACGAATGTAATCCTAAACTTGGATTCTATAAACATAATGCCAAGCTCCTACCACCTGACCACCGGATTAATTGAATTATTTGAAGTATTAGAAGGAAATAAATGTCAAAGTTATGAATCCTTATTTAATAATATTTTTAAGAGTTTAAACTTTTCTACCATGCATAAAAATTAAAATTATAAATCCCTTGACAAGAGGAAAGATATCTTAATTATATGAAAATACCGATATCGAATATATTTAAATTAAATGTTCTAAAATAACGATTTATCAAAAATATTGGTTCCCAAATCCTCACGTTGATCTATATCTGTTTGCAAATGATACCACGATAATTAGTGGTATGAGTGATCGGAAAACTGCCGTCGGACATGTCAAAAGTCACCTGACGAAATTGAGGGGTGGGGTGGGATGGGATGGTTCATTTAATGGGAGATCAAAATAAATGTCAGAAAATGCTATATTGTTTTCCATAAAAAAATAATTTTCGTCGCCGAAACTGTTTAAACTGGAGATCAGATTGGGTGGGAGTATCAAATACATTTGGCATTACGCAGGGCAGGAAATTCACCCAAAAAATCATGCTATTAATTTCACTGAAAAGTTCGTGATGGCAAGAAGTCAACTGTATCTCTTGTAAGAAAAAGAAGAAAAAAAACATGGGATACAAACCCCACATTCTCACTCGGAAATATTACTTCAATACAAATCGGCCGGTCCTCAGATAACTGATTAGATCCGCCTCTCTGGCTTTGGGAACGGTATCTGTAACACATTCAGAAAAGCTAAAGATGCTGAAATAACGTAGGGTTCGACAGGGGCGAACGAAGGGCTTTGTCAAATGTTTTGTTACATCAAGCATTGTAATAAACTATAAAACTTTAAATGGACTAAAATCAAAGCATTTTTTTTAAAATTACAGTTAAATTATTCCAAAAGACAGACTTCCGACATTAACGTAGTTGCACAGAAAATACCGACATTGATTCATGAAATAAAGAAAATAAGACTTCATTGCACTAAGGTCGACACTCTTTCTGAGACCTTCTCATAACGGACTAAATGATGGCAAATAGTAGAAGGAAGCAATTGACCAATAGATATCTGGAGAAAGTAATATAATATTAGAAGCAACTATTACGTTTTAATAATAAAATAATAGAATCATCTTATTTAATTATATAACCATTAAACTTGATTTAAATTTTAATTCGTGTATATAAAAATTCAAATCTGCTTTACAATTTTGTAAATTGAAGAGCAATTTATCATATTACTAACCCTCGATTTGCAGTTTTAAGAGAAAAATGAGGTCCCGAATTCACTACCATGGGTTACCTATTGAAAGATATTAACTCCGGACTTGTGTTATTCCTACCACAAATCATTAGTTGTTTTCAAATGGAATAGCTTAATAATAATTTCAAGAACACTGAAATTATATCGGTATGTAAAACTTTGAATTTTTTTCGCATTTTTCTAAATGAAAATATATTTTCATTTAGACATATCAATCAGTTTTTATAAATGACCTTGAGGGACACTTTGTTGTAGTTTGATATTATAGATTGGTGTAGATAATAACCTGGCATCAGTCGACAAAACATTCTTTAACGATATAGGAGGTAGAACAGTTAATGGTCTTTAAACTGAGGAGTAAAAGTTAACAATTGTGATTATTGAATTCAACTATGTGTGCAAAAGAAAAATGTTATATATCGTAGAACTTAACACAAAGAATATGCGATAAATCACAAAATTTGGGATGGATTAATACGGTATGTTTATACACTGGTGTGCAAAACTTAAGCAACAATGCAAATTTTAAGCAGATAGTCATGGAATTGCAGAAAAGGAGTTCTTGCGATCAGTACAATGAACACGTAATTCAAGAGAGAGGTCATGCGTATGCAAATATCAGGAACAAAACGTCACAGGCGACGTGAGCGTACGCAAAACACGTCCGGAAGGCGCGCGCAACACTACAAGACATTCGCTGCAAGTGCACGTGAGTTAATTCGTGAAATATGGCTATCAGAAATCACCTGGACGATTTCACACGTGGAAGAATGATCGGAAAGCTGGAGGAGGGCCGTAGTGTGACCAGTGTAGCTGAAGAGTTCGGAATCAACAAAATTGTCGTTTCGCGCGCTTGGAAAGCCTTCCAAACAACAGGTACAGCTGTGAGAAAGGTTGGTGGTGGCCGCCCCAGAAAAACAACTGCAGTGGATGACTGATATATCGTCCTGCAGGCGAAAAGAACCCGAAACCAGTCAGCAAGCGCCATTGCTCAGCAACTGTGTGCAGCAACGGGCCGACAAGTGTCGCGTTTTACTGTGTCCAGACGCCTTCACAAAGGTGGCCTATTCGCCCGCCGTCCTGAACGCTGCATCCCTTTGACAGTTTCCCACCGGCGGCACCGTTTAGAGTGATGCAGGGAGCACAAAAACTGGACATCTCATCAATGGAGTCGTGTCCTCTTTATAGATGAGAGTCGTTTTAGTGCCATAAGCGATTCCCAACGCCAGTTGATTTGGAGAGAGGTCGGGACACGGTTTCATCCCAGTAATATCACGGAAAGAGACCGTTTCGGTGGTCCTGGAGTTGTCGTCTGGGGAGGCATTATGATGAAACTGCAAACCTTTCCTGTCATGTAAATTCATAAACAAAAAGCTTTTTTCGGGGATATAGTAATTCACACAACAGATTTTGAAAATCGCAACTTTTTAATCAATACTTTTCTTAACAAACAAACATCTTAGAAGTTCTTTTTAATTGAGTTTAATTAAGAAAAGTTCCTTACAAAATGTGTATCAGAAAGTTTGCTTTTATATAAAGACATAGACAAAGCTTTCAATCGAAACACTGGTAAGGATGAATGTTTCCAATTATTTTTTCATATATTAATTGCTAATTTTTTAGACATTTATTTGTAGATAATAGAAATGCATTCGATTGAGAAATTCTCATTCATTCTTATGGAATTTTTCTTTATTTCTCTGTATTTTCAGTTAAAATATTCCTTAACTATCCGCCTTTGGCGACCAGCAGGTTTACTGAACTTTACACTCATTAAAATTTTCAGTTAAATATTTTATGTAACTTGCCTTTAACATCTTCTTTATCAAAATATTTTAAGCATCAAATTTTGATAATTATATAATTCACTCATACTATTAAGAGAACCTTAAGCCATAATGCACTATGTATCTTTCATTTTCTGTCAGCTCTTGTAAAATTTCAACTTAAAGTAGAAATGATTAAAGTGTAAACAATGTATAAAAAAACAATTTTTTTTATTGAAACCACATAACTTCTTTAAATATGAGTATTGAAACCAGAATCGGTCAGCATTTAAGTCTTACTTGCACTGCATAATAATTTTTTATAATTTAATTAGTATCTTAAGAAATTTTCTAAGCAAATTTCCTAAATTCATCATAAAATTCAGTTTTAATTTACTTTCAAAAGGATATAAATGACATCAATAATATTTTATTTTGTTTTGGTCTATAAATATCCTTCAAAAATTATGAAATCTGAATTTTATACAGTACTTTGATCTTAAAGGATCCTATTATACGAAATACTCTTGACACTGCACTTTTAAATAAGGAAATGAATATTGCTACCTTCTGCTATCAAATAGGATCGATTAAAATTTTTTGAATAGAATGCTTTAGAAGAATCAACATTTTTATAATTTCAGGCCAATCAGTATTGAGAAATCATGGGCGCTGATTGGAGTATCATCTTTGAGATGTTCGATGAAGTGGTCTAATATCACCCAGTTTTATTGAATAGTGATATTCATAAATCAGTTTTAGAAACTGATTCAGTTGATTGGAATGCAACTCTTTTTATATAAAATATATTAACAACTCAAGAATATTTTGTTAAATAGAATTCACGGAGCATAAGATCTAGAAAAAATTATCCTCATTTATTAGATCATTTTTATGAGTATTGAATGATTAGATCATTTTTATGAGTATGAATATTGAATCAAGTTACACATATTATGATTATTTACTTCGTTTAGACTATTTTAATACAAGTTTTTCTATTATTAAAAGTTGACAAATTAGCCGTTTGAGTCTTGAATTGAAAGGACATATAATAAATCATTTTTACCTTAAATAAAGCTGTTTTACAATATCGATATTATTAATTTAATAAAAGTTCATAGAAAGTTTTTCCTTGCTTTTAATTTTTATAAAATGTCCTATTTGATATTTATTTCATTTCATACAAACACGTACTGAAAATTACATTTTTATATGTTAAATTTGCAACAACAGTTTTAAATTTGAGCTTTTGTCAATAAGATGCTTTGAGCTTTTGTCAATACGTTGATAAAAGCTAATTTTTCCCAGTTGAAGCATCACGTGCTTGTGCAAGTTAAATTTTATTTTTATTTTGTACGATATAAGTTGTTAAATATGATTAAATTATTTTTCAAAAATTCATTAAAAATAAATTTTATTTTTTGGTTAAAACTTTAGTATCATTTAAAAGCTATTTTTTTTTCTTCAATATGATATAAAAATCAATTTTGTGCTCTCATATTTTCGGAATTTATAGAGGGAAAACTTCAAAATTTCGCTTAATTTTTAAATAAAATTCTAATTAAAAATTCGAAAAAATCGCTCCGAGGTAATTGCTGTAGGGCAAACGGTCTGACCTGTTGAGCGCCAACACACACACATGCACTGTTTAGTTGAATTATATTAAGGCCTGTTTTAAAAGCAACACTAGGCTATTTTGGAACGGACCTCACAATTTTGAACCGCGGCCAGATGACGAGGACGACACCTGAGCTCGCACTCCCCTCTCCACACCATCGGGAGAACGTTTCGTCTGACGGATTAAGCGTGCAACAGACTCCATTATACGATAGTTCTTCGGTGGAATCCGGTCCCGAACTTGAAACCCTACGACTCACGAGCCGAGACATTAACAAGCCACAGCGGCACAGATACAGAGAGGGAGATTTATTATAAGTATAGATAAAATCCATTTGTTTTTATTGGGAATTTGTATGTATTTTGAATTAACTAATCGTTAAAAAAATATAATAGAAAAGAAGATTAAAATTTATTTGAAAAATATTTATTCATCTCTTTATATAAAATACCATATCAACATTGACTAACACAGTTTTTAATAACATATTTTAAGTCTCAAAAATTGTTGTAATTGATGCACTTGTTTCTATTTTTAAACATTTATTATTAAATGTTTTTGCATTTATCTTGCATTATGACGATTCTTCAAGGCAATGCTATTTTTAAAGCAAAAGTAACTTCTTTGTAGAAAAAGGTTTACATAGAAATTAGAGTGTAGTGATGTTCATGTAGAGTGTTGTATAAAGCACTTCATCGATATTAGAAAAATAAACTCTTTATTTCACTAAGAACTATCGGAACATAACTGCTTTGCGCACGTATACATAGAACGGGGATTCCCCGGGCGAAATATTAACATAGATTGTATTAGGGAAAGTAGATAGGTAGCGCTTTAGAATGACATGAATGAAAGATGGCGCTACGATCACTACATGAGTATCCCGCTAGTGAACAAGGAGAACAACAAAATGTGATAATACAAGATAAATACATGTGCATAAAAATAAAACATCACATAATACAATAAGTATAATATAGGATAATGGTTTCAAATGGTATGTAGAAATTGATGTAAATAGATGCAATAATATATGAAATGCATGAAATTACAGTTACAATAGATATATACACGACAATTTATATCTCAGTAATTAACTTCGTTGAAAATGGGCATGACGTCCACTACGGATGGTAGTTGGTTTTGTCGGTAACTGTTCATTTTTAGAAGAAAGTTCACCTTGGGTTTTATGAATAGATGCAGATATAGAAGGTAACGAGTCATTAGATCCTGTCAATACATACGCAGGTTTGACACGGTCTATGAAAACTGTGACATTTTCAAGAATTAAAAATTAATAATAAAGTTCTCTTTCCTGCTGATTACAGGGTGTGGACAAGTGTAAGGAGGTGAAAGAGGAGGTTTAACATTGTCCACACTCAAAAATACATGAGAGCAAGTATTTAAGGATGGATGGATGAATGTAAATAGGCTTAACCGAGTGTCTAGACGTAGATAGGATTTATAGATTACATTAGTGCTTTGAATTTTGATACATAAGTTGATAAAAAAGTAGATCTATCAATACTGTTGGTTTTGATAGATCTACTTTTGAGGTTAAAATGTCAGAAGGTAATCTGAGGGTTGTACCAAGGACTAATTCAGCACATGTGGCATTTATGTCCTGTTTAATTGCAGATCGAATTCCGAGTAAAACTATGGGAATAGTTTCAGTCCAGTTTGGTTGACAATGGTCTATAATAGAACTCTTAAGATCTCTGTGGAAACGCTCTACAAGTCCATTGGATTGGGGATGGTAGGACGTTGTGCGGATTCGATTTGTACCCAAAATATTATTCAAATGTCTAAATAGATATGAATCACAATTTTTACCTTGATCTGTAGTTATAGTTACTCGACAACCGAAACGAGATATCCAATTATGAATTAGGGTTTTACATGTTGTTTCAGCAGTTATATCTGAAGTAGGAATAGCTTCCGGCCATCTGGTAAATCGATCAACTATTGTCATACAATATTTATAACCATCAGATAGTGGGAGTAGTCCTATAAAATCGATTTTTATATGGGCAAATCGAGCATCTGGCAAAGCGAAAGTGCCTATAGGAGATTCTGTATGTCTTTGAATTTTAGAACGTTGGCAATTATGACAAGATTGAACAGAATTTTTAATAAATGAATTCATGTTGCTCGAATGCCAGGATGAGAAAGATTGTGAATATTTTCAAAAACTATTGAACGAAAAGAATTTGGAATGTACGGACGAGGTGAATTAGTAGATAAGTCACAATACAAGGTTACATCCTCTAAGGGAAAATATTGCTTTTCTATTTTACCATTTGAAGACTTCAGATATTCTTTAAGTTCAGAATTATTTAACTGTGCAAGTGAGATGTCATGAAAATTTAAATTCTTTTTTGAAATTGAATCGATTTCAATGCGAGACAATGCATCTGCAACAATGTTCTCTGTACCCTTGACATAACGAATATCGGTAGAAAATTGGGATATGAAGTCTAAATGTCTGAGTTACGAGGTGAGCATTTATCCGCCTTTTACTTAAAGGCTTCAGTAAGGGATCTTTGATCAGTATAGATTGAAAATTCCCTACCTCCAAGCATGTGTCGAATTTTTTTTATGGAAGCATAAATAGCAAGAAGTTTTCTGTCGTATGTTGACCAATTAGTTTGACTTTTAGAAAGTTTTATTGAGAAAAATGCAATGGGTTCCCAAATTCCATTTGAAAGTGGATTTAAAGAGCTTCCAATAGCAAATAAGGATGCATCATTCCACAGACTTAAAGGAGCTCCAGGAATCGGATGTTTGAGTAGGATAGCTTCGGCAAGAGCTTTCTTATCATTAGAAAATGCCTTGTCAGCTTCCTCAGACCATTGCAGAGTAGTTTCAGATTTTTTTGCTGGCCGTTGTGATTTCTTTTTGTTAATACGGCCTTCAAGAAATTTAATCAAAGGTGATAATATGTGACCTACCTTGGGAAAAAATCTGCGATAAAAATTACATACCCAAAAATCTACGAGGTTGAATAAGGCTAGTGGGTTGTGGGAATTCTTGAATTGCACCAACTCGATCAGGAATTGGAGAAATATCTTCTTTGGAAACTCTAAATCCTAAAACTCTCGGGTAGGAACACCAAATGTACAGTTAGAAGATTTAATTGAAAGTCCATAATGGTCTAATTTTGAAAAGAGAGCTCTGAGATGTTTTCTATGCTCTTCGATTGATTTTGAAGCAATTAATAAATCTTCAATAAAAGCATACAAACCATCTAAATCTGTAGTAACTTCATCAATAAATCTCTGAAAGGTACTTGATGCATTGCAAAAACCAAACTGCATCCGAGTGCTCTCGAAGAGTCCGAACGGAGTACAAATAGCTGTTTTATGAACGTCCTCGGGAGCAATCGGAATTTGATGAAAAGCTTTTACTAAATCAATATGAAGTAAAATCCTAGTAAATCCAAAACTCTGGGAATAGGAAATTTGTCCTTTTTGGTCTGAGCATTAAGAGCTCTAAAATCACCAACACGACGATTTCTTAAATCTGGTTGCAAGTTAAAATTATGTAGAAAATCTGCACCAATAATTGCAGTTTTAATATCGCAAACATAAAAAGGATAAATTGTTTTCTTAAACCTAAATCTAAAGATAATAATTTTTGTTTATAAACATTTATGATAGAACCATTTGCTGCAAAGAATTTTTGAATCGGAATACACAGTTTATCATTTCTACTCGCAGGAATCAAACTAAAATAACTGCCAGTGTCAACGAGAAAATTTACATTTGATTTTCTATCGCGGACAAAAAGGCGACAAGAACTACTGGGCAAGGCGTATGTCGCCGCTACTCCTTGTCGTTGTGGTTTGGCTGATAATTGCAAGGCGGAATGCATTTATGCGCTTTGGAGTCGTACTTCCGATGATACCAACAAACACCATTCGACTGAGAGGAGCTACGCTGTGGAAAGCGAAAGTCAGTTCGTTTACGAGAATTGTTTCTCGGTCCGCGACTGGCACTTCTTGATCGGCGTAAAGAAGCAACTTCTTCGCGAAGTGCTTTAATTTCTTCAAGAAGTTCTAACTGAGAGGTATTATTTACATTTGCGCGGGAATTAGAGCTTGAAATGCTGCTTACCTCGGGTGGTGTAACTTCCATGATTCTATCCGCAATTTCCGTAGCTTTAATGGTATTTAGAGGACTAATTGCTAGAAGTATAGACTGGACGGTTTTGGGCAGTTGTAAAAATAACTCCAGAAGAAGAATATCTGAAATTTGATGGTTTTCGGCACGCCTTTGCATAACTCGTAGTAAATCAGTCGGCTTTCGGTCACCTAACTGTTCGCCGGCAAGAAGACATCTAATTTCTTGAGATTTCGATTCCCCGCATTTTTTAAAAGTTACTCTTTCAGTTGCTTGTAAGGATCGTCTTTGTCAGGACAAGTGATGACATACCGAACTATAGCTGCTGCTTCAGGAGAAAGGTTAGCGACACAATAGTTGTACTTGGTTGCACTGGCAGTTATCGGTTTCGGAACTGCAAGCTGAAATGTTGCCTCTGCCATTATAAACCAAAGTTGAGTGTCTCCAAAATTAAATGGAGGCATCTTCACGGCAGAATTCTCTTCCATGTTGGAGAACTTGAAACGGAAACAGCTCAGAACAGCAATGGCAGGCGTTGAAAGTTTTGAAGTTTACTTATACGTGATCTCTTTTCCGGGTCACCATTGTAGTGACGTTCATGTAGAGTGTTGTATAAAGCACTTCATCGCTATTAGAAAAATAAACTCTTTATTTCACTAACAACTATCGGAGCATAACTGCTTAGCGCACGTATACATAGAATTGGGATTCCTCGGGCGAAGTATTAACATAGATTGTATTAGGGAAAGTAGATAGGTAGCGCTTTAGAATGACATGAAGGAAAGATGGCGCTACGATCACTACAATAGGATCCTCCTGTAAACATTGAAGTTAACAGGAGGAACCAATAATATTTAATAATTACCCTGTTAAGATTTAATAACTGCTTGTTCAACACTGAAGAATTAGAGAATGGATTTTATATCTACATCGGTTTGACTACTCACTGGCGATGTTATCAAACATTGATTAGTGTATGTTGATTTAAATATGCATAACACTCTAGAAAAAGGCACCTTCTCAAAATACGAAGTAATCTAAATAAAATATTTACCTTTCTAAATAAAATTTTCGCTTAATATCTCATAAATGAGTATTTGGATTAGATTTTACCTAACATGAATTATACATTATACATACGTTATCAAATAATAATGAATGAATAATGAACGATGAATAATTTTCAAAGGGTTCAGAGAATTTATATTTTTTTTATGGATTATTTAATATTTTTTTAATTAAATAAATCATACATCTGTTTAATTAAACAACTAAAGATGCCATTTATTAAATTGATCTAATATATAGTGATGGATTATGAAATGGAATCCATTGAAGATTCCTATTAATGTATTTAATGATTAAAATGAAATTAAATAGTCTACAAAAATTTATTCCGATATAAATACAAATTTAACTTAATTATGCAACTGTGAGTGGTTTTATTGAATCGCTGCTTGTGCGCTGTTTAAAACCTCTTATAAATGAGTGTCATTTTCAGTGAAAAAATGAAATCCATTTCGATCTGCTGCGCAGTATAACGAAGTTAATTTTGAAAAAGTAAATATTTTCTGCAGAGTGTTAGAAAGCTAAATCCCAAGTAATATGAGTGCAATATATTTTGAAATTATAATCTTATTCCATGACATGATTCTTCCATTTGTTACTTTTCATTATTACTGTACGTAATAATGAATTTTGTCTTTATTATATCATAATTTTTTTCAAAGGTATTAATGCGTTAAATTAAAAACTATTATGGATTTAAAATTATTAAAATAGAGAAACGTTATAAGGTATGTGGGGAATGATTAGAAGATTGTAAATAATCTTTTCAAGAATTTTTATACATTTAGTAGATATTTATATCTTGTAAAGTTGCTTTTAAATTTCAGTTGCAATAATTTAATAAATATTTATTAACATAGAAACATAATTTTTCTAACAGGTTTTGATAACTTTTATGGAAAAATACAGAAATATTCTTTAATTTTTTATTAATATTTTTGGTTTGTTTGTACATCGAAATAATTTCCTAAATTTTTTTTTCTATTTACTGAGATCGAACGGGCAATTATCGTATATGATTATCTCTTACCAATGGCCAAGACTCTTCATTGCAATTAACATTACATGATTCGGAATTACAAATCAAATAAAGCCATCTTTTGATTATATAATATTTTTACATTTTTAGTAATATGGCCTTCAAAAATGATAATGTCATGCATAACATCATGGATGTTATTAATGAACTGAAGCTTTGATGATAAACACTTACAACTAAGAAATATTTGTTTTGATCCAAAAAAAAATTCTTCAGATGAGCATTTTTACCTACAGTCGGTATTCATAATAATGCTTTTTACATATTTCTATACATTAATTCATTCTTCAATTTACTAACAACCACCACAATGTTAATTAATTTTAATATCCGAATTATCTATTTCCGGATTTTAATTTCTATATTTGTTATTACCAATTTCATCAATAGTTTTACATACTTTAAATTATTTCACGATTGTTTTTCTCGCATAAAACTCAAGTTAAAACCCATATAAAAACTTATTAATAAGTTTCGACATTCATTTTGTTACTTAAGCTCTTAATTAATGAATGCTTATTCAAACTAATGCGCAGGTAACGCATAACTGTCTCCAACAAATAATTAACTTTTTCTCTAGACATTCCATTTCTCTTCAATATTTCAATTTGATTTCTACCAAATTTTTTTTGCCGTCAAGCTTTCCCTTGTAAATATGCATTTTAGTAAATAATTATATTTCTAATTAAATATTATTAAACTATTACTGCTAATTCACTTTATATAATAAAATGACAAATTAAACCAAAGCTTTCAAAAAAATTACATTTGATTAAACAAAATTTTCTATAACAAATCTTTTATAAGTATGCTTTCATTTCGAAATCCTGGAAGTCATTAAATCATAAAGAAATATAATTTCGAATGAAAGGTTTTTTTAAAATAACTTTTGATATAACTTGAATTTTACTTTACTACGAATTGTCTTAGGATTAAATTTCTTTTGACAAAAGCTTAACGCAACTGTGCAGATTTATTAAAGTATATTAATGAATATTTTCAACTATTTATGGAGAACTTTGAAGGTTTGTTTCTTTTATACAACAACAATTTTAATAAATAGAAAAGCTAAATTAAACTTCGGATTTAAAAAAAAAATTGGGAAAACGTTATTAGATAAATTTTCTTTAATCAAACTTTATCTTTTTCCTTCAAGATAACTTATCAAAGTAAAATTAAATAAATATTCCTTACTTATTAAATAGAAATTAATTATTTAGAACTTTTAATACTTCTAAAAATTATAACAGCGTCTGTTGATTATTTCTTTAAAAACATTTTAGAAGGGACTTTAAAATAAAAACGATATTACGTTCAGACACTGATAGCAATATTTTTGAACCAAAAAGTTTTCTAAGCATTCAGAATTGAATTCGATAATTGAAAGCATTCGATAATTGAAATAACATATTTTCTTATATTATTTCAATTATCGAACAGCTGTTTGTTGTTTTTCTAGGAATTGAGCCTTAAAGTCAGAAAATATTTAGAAATCTCAAAGTCAACAAATGTGCTTATTTCCTTTGTGGATGAACGAATGTTTTTTACAAATTGGAAAGTTGGAAAATGTTTGTGTAAAACACCAAGGGACATTTGGGTTTAATAAAGGAAAAATTATTAATTATCATTTTTTTTTTCTTATGAAGGCGACTTTATATTTTTTTTCTCTTATGCATGCTTCTTTATATCTTAAGATGATGCAGACTAGTTAAAACTTTGTAGAAAATTTAACTATAAAACTAAATTTTATTACGAAATTACACTACTACATATACTTATTTTTGCATTATTCGAAACAACGCTATGTTCTTACCGAAAGCTGCCTAGAACAATTTTAAAGAAAATTCTGCAAAATTGAACTAAAATCTAAATTGAAACTGAAATTAAGAAATAAGTCTTTAAAGGACATTTGAGATCACTGAAATATAAGTGAACGGCGATCGGATTCTTCAATTAGAATGAAAATAAAATACTCTCTAAATGTATGTGCGAATGATTTCAAATTTTACGGAAATAATTAAAATTAGTATACTTTTCACATCCTTCAATTACTTAAAAATTATCAAATAAATATTTAAAATTTCAGGCTTCAAAGCAAAAAAGTGAGAATATAAGTAAAATGTAACGCAGTAGAATATAAAATAAAATTTACAATATAACAAAAATAATATTGCCCGAAATTAGAAACATCTTGCAAGATGTGAAACTGATTTGCTGCCACTCCATTACATATATGTTTTTGTTTTGTTACAAATTTAAGTTTGTCTAAAAAAATTTTTTGTTTTACTGCTGACACCCTCATATTTTTTTTTGCATTTTTAATTCTGGAGAACAATACAACAATGGATCTTCCGTGAAAAGTGCTTTAAAATTTCATTAATAAACTGCACAAGCCATTTTAATTGAAAAAGTTAAAGCGAAGAATTTAAAAAAGAAAGCATGAGCTTTGGTTCGAACTGGGCTGCTTATCTTGAAGCGTGACTTAAATACAAAGTTTCCCTTTCAAAGTCTAAAGAAATTTAAACTAAAACGAAACCATTTTTTCAAGTCCCTAACTTTTTTTTTTATTTATGGAAATTTGTAATTTCCTACATTTTGCTGCTTGAAAAAAAATTGCTAAGTATCATATAATTTGAATTTAGCTGTTTTTAGTTGAAGCGTAAATTCTTTGGTTGCTATAATTTTTCTAAAGAATCGGTATTTTTACCAGCAATATCAGTGAGATCCTTTTTTTAAACATCAATATCCAGTCTAACATTTATTCACTAATGAACTTTTTTATTTGTAAATATATTACATGCACTAATTGTTGTCATTTTAGTTCAGAGCTCAATTATCTTTTCATAAAACACTGATAACGTCTGCGCTGCAATCTACGACAAAGGATTTAAAAAAAAAATTCTTTATATAAACCTCATTACCTTATTTGACTTTGAAGTCGCATTCTTTGCATTTTTCAGCTAAACCAATCTCGAGACAAAGTTTTATTTCTATTTTATGTTTATCGTGTTCTATATGATATTTAAAAAGAATTACCTTTAATATTGTTTTTAATGCATCGTAACAACGTTTTAATTCTTACATAAATTTTCTAAACATGAATTTTGTCTTAACAGACAACGACTAATAACATTTAAATTTTTTATTTTTAAAAACGATGATGCTACAGGTTTTTAACTACAACTAAAATTTTTAAGATATATTCAGGTAATTGTAATGAAAGAAACTGTGCTCATATATTCCAACATTTCACCTGATGCCTAATTATTCAAAATTATAATTCCAGTTTCAATAAAATATTTCTGAGATGCACATTATTATCCTAAAGCAAGTGCCAATCCGGGAGATTGTTTGTAGATTTTTAACCCAATGATCTAACTTGCATAACATCAGCAGGCAAACAATGTAATATACATACATAATTATATGTAAATATATTTATTTTTTTAAAGAAATAAATATAAAAAATATATGCAGAATATTTTTATATAAAATATATTAATTATATTTAAATAAAAATATGTAAAAATATTCCTTTTTATATTAAAGATGAATAAATGTTACAGTAATTTTTTGTGCTAAAAAATAAGCACTAACAATGGATTAGGTTATATTATTATAATATTAAGCATACCTGGAGATTCTGATTAGTAACAAAATCCCATTATTGTTTCATTTCTGCTGAAATTCTCTTTTACATATAAAAGTTTGATTAAATGCGAAGATAAAGTAAGAAAAAATCTGAAAATTAGGTAAAGAATATTTAAAAGGTATATGGTTGCTATTTATTAATGCAGTTATTACAGATTTTGATTTAATTTGGAGTGCTCATTCAGTGTTAGAAATGCATTCATTAATAGTTCTTAGTTTTAAAAAGAAACTTAAATGTAAATCTTGGGTCATCGTATCAAAGTCAGTGAATATAAATGGCGAGGAACAGAGTGTAAAGTATCATAAAGACTGAAAAATCCTTGAACGTGTTTAAACAAACCTTTCGAGTCTTATGGAATATAGTTAGAAATAAAATTTTCGACATATAGCGTTTCATGCTATCAATTCTATGAATCACAAAGGAAAGGTACATACAAAAAATATTTTACAAAGTTAAAATATTGCGCCTTTTTATGAAATATTTTTTTTTACTTTCGAAAAATACTATAAGCTCGATTTTTTTTTCTATGAATCAAAATTTATTTTCAAAAGTTAAGGGCGAAAGTAGTGGCAAATAAACGGTGAGACTGAAAGACAAAAATAAAAAAATAAAAAAAATACGTTTCCAGTCTAACAAAAGATGAACTTTTGTTTTCGCGTTTGCTTTTCATAGATTTTCTGTTAGTTATTTCCGCTTCCTTTTTGAGATGTTGCGGAAACCTCATATAGTCTTTTGAAATTTTTGTATAATATTTTCTAATATCCTTTAGCATATTAATAAAGGAGTCTCAATTTGTTTTTTAATATTCTAATTTTTTTAGCAGGGATGAAAGCTCATTCTTAGAGAATTTAATGTCATTTCATAATGCAAAGAAATTTAACTCTTTGCACTCGGATGGTGCATCTAACTTACCATTCAAGGCGGCGAATCATTTTTACTTTTTTTATTGACTATTTTTTCATATTTTTGATTTTTTTTTAAATTTTGATCAAAATACGTACTGAGTGGTAAGAACATTAATGGGTGTAATCTTATGCAGATAAAATTTCAGAATTTCCTGCATAGTCGAAAATCGGGTATCTGTTTGACGTGATATTGAACGTGCACTCCTGGTATTCTGCTTATTAGCTCTTGCCTGATCCATAGCGGCAGGTGCAACTTCTTCACCTTGTTCCTGCTTGATACCTTTACGTCCTCGGCCTAGTTGTACAACAATAATTCCTGTTATTTCAAATCTGTCAACCATTCTTCGCAAGTTGGTTATGGTCGTCGGTCCTTTACGTAACTGTTTTAACCACCAAAATTCAAATGGAGCAGCACTAGCATTTTCATCTCGCTGTTAAAACAGCTTGAATAATAAGGCGCGTTCCTATAGTGATAACGCAATCGACGGGCGAATTCTAGCAGAATGACTTATAATATTAATAATTTAAAAGATTTCAAATAGGATTTTTAATTTGTATTAGAAAATATTCATTAACTTGGAATAACTTTTGTGGAATACGTCTCCAAGACTATTTAAATCTCTGAGTCAACTTTTTTCATTTCAACGGAAAACGCACTTGTAAATTTCAAAACAGAAAAAAATGTGAAGAAATATGAGGTATTTTTAAAAATAATAAAGATACAAATTTATCCAAGGTACCAAATAAAAATCTTCATAACATGGTTAAATCTGTAATGTAAGAAATTTAATCTGATCGTAATAGCAAAAATTAAGAACATTCGTATGTTTAATTAGATATAATAAACTAATGTATTCATAATTCAAACAGACTCTGCAAATTTGCTTCCGTAAACTTTTATTTTTGAAAAAATTTGTTTATTTTGGGATTTTATAATGACTGATTTCAGCTTTGAAACTAATTTTTAAAAATCTCTTCTAACTAGATTTCAGAATTAAATTTATTGAATAATAATGTCCGTGAACATGATGTTAATCGGAAAATGCGTTCAAGCTTAATAAATATGACAATATGATAATGTTCACCGCTTTTTTCTGAAAATTTACTATCAATGTTAGTATTACTTTTGAAATCAAAGCTTACCGCTTCTAAGATAGGATTATTTTTAAATGTGCGAAATAAAAAGCAGCTGTGGACATTTTACGAATATGATAGATAAAAGGATACCCATCTAAATTTTTTTACTAGTTATTTTAATTTTATAACTTACAATTAAATAGAAAAAAACAACAAAAGACTATCTTGAATCATAAAGTGAAATATATTTTTCCGAATTTATGCCTTTAAAAAAAATCTGTTATAATTATGCTTTTCGTTTTAGTTTATAATTTTTTAACACTTGCACATTTTTAATGAAAATTTTTATTTTATATAAATGCAAAGCAAATGCAAGTTCAATAGTTTTGAGCGCACATAATCGGTGTTTTAAATTCCAATCATTCTACAGCATATTGGAACGGGGCTTAAAAGCCCATTTTAGATAGTCAGCTCAACATTTTAACTATAAAACTACAGTTGCATGTTTTTTTTCTTAATTTAATCTCTTTTTTTTACTGCAATTTGATTGGACTAATATATTCGTCACCCATTTCATACTCTTAATGTTATTTTCTGTTAAAAAAAATAGAATGTTGTATCAAACATCAGATCATAACATCTGTCTTTGTCAAATTCGACGTCTTCAGTTATTCATTTTTCCGTGATTTCATTTTTTTCAACCATGCAAAAAATGACATGTGGAAATAAATTGTCCTTGTTTCATGCGCTTTTTCAGACTCAGAAAATTTATTCCATTTTATTTTATTTTGTGATAAAAATGTATAATCATTGAAAATATTTTATAAAAAACACGATGTTCTAAATTCAATACATTTATCCTACATGAAATGAAGAAAAAGTATATTTGAAGCTAATTTGTCTTAAATAATTTGCTTATTCTTATATATATATTTTATATATATAAATAATTTTTGCTAAGAAACACAATGACACTATATTCATTTATATTCAGTGTCATTTGAAATTCAATAACACGCAATTTATTAATTACTAAATATTGTAGAAAGATATTTGCGTAAGTGTATGTATTTTCAACTCTCTTTTTTAAAGATTGACAATATGTCAGATTAAATTTATTTAACTTACAACATTCATTTCATTATGAGTGAAGATCATTCAAAACAATTTTTTTATTATTTTAGTTTGCATTTTAGAACAAAAAATTATGAATAAAAATATAATAATAATAAAACATTAAGAAAATTCGAGTAATTTTTATACGATATTGAAAAAATAACTGATTTTATGGTTTGTCATTTTTAATGATCAAAATTTGATTTATAAATAGTATTCTTAGTGTTTCATTTATATTCTTAAATGCTTTTAGTGAACGTAAACAAACTCAAAATACAGTAAAAAA
>JAPMOR010090339.1:0-37604 GCA_026543865.1 Argiope aurantia | reverse complement strand
ATTACATTCTTAAAATAGTATGTAGATTGATAGATGAGACTTTCTATATCAACATTCCATATATGAATTAGTGTTATAAGTGCTTTTAACAAATGTTATTATTAATCTGAATAAATGTTATTATTAGTGCTTCTCAAACCTCAATGGATATAAGTTAAAATTAATTTAAAAAAAAAAAAGAAATTCTACAATTTCTTTTCTTCCCAAACTGTACATGGGTATAAATACTTTTAACGAAATATTTAATTAGAGAGTAATACTGGGCAATGTGAATTATCTTTTTAATATACTGAAAAATTAAAGTCTGATTATCAACATTTCATTCAATTTTGTATAATATTTTTAAAGAACTCAGTCTCCATTATCAAAATTAGGTTGCCAAGAGCTTTACATTATATTTAATGAAGGCATAGACAATTTTCATTTTAAGGGACATTTTTATTTAGACACCAGTTGACTTTAAAATTGTCTTGAGTGAATGATCTGAAAGACAATTGTGAGGATGTATGTTAAAAAAGGCTCAAAAGCTCATCTATATTTAATGTTGCATTTATAACTTCAAAAGAAATATGATAATATAAAAAGATTTGTTGGTTGGAAATAATGTATTATGTATCAACATTAATACTAGTATTTTACATTCTGTGAAAACAGTGTAATCATATATTAAATTTGTAGTATGAGATATAACTGTATAGAAAGCATCATCATAGCTATGATGTATGAAGCTATAGAAAGCCTTTATTTTAGAAAATTCATAACACTACATTCCATTTAGAAAGGTGAATTTTTTTTTTTTTTTTTGGAAAAATTCTTATTATTTATAAATATTCAACCATTCCATTTTATCATGTCAAGAACCTGTATAATAATTAGGTATTTATATTGATTAAGTCTTTTGACATTTTAATCTAGTCTCCACTTAATTTTAAAATGTTTGTTTCTATTGATACTTTATTAATTTTATAGTCAAATAATAGAAAATTAAAATAACATTTCTTTCCTCTAAATTTACTTTTTGTTTAACACAGAAAGTAAATGTAAATTCTGAACAAAATTTAAGATATAAAAAAAGAGGTATTTATGATACTAATCCAATAATATAAATTATATGGATAACCAATTTAATATATATAGATTATTTTCAAAATTATTAAATTAAATTTACTATTTTTCAAGAGAGGGTTTATCATATTTATAATTTTATTTTATAGGAAATTAATTTTTTATATTTTGTTACTATTATTCAAACTCTTCCAGAATATTTTTTAAACTTTGACAATGAATTTACTTTTACTCTTATTCAAAATACAATAATTAATTGAAATAATTTTTTTAGAGCAAAATTATTAGCAAAATTCGAATTTTCCAATGATAAAAACAAATTAAACAATTTCTTTTGGTCTTGGAGATAAATGTATATGCCAAGTATTCAAAACATTATATTACTTTATTGTGCAAGTATGTAGTAATGGAAGGAAATAATTATTATATATTAAAAAGTGTTTGTGTGACAAAATAAATGATTATCATGGAAATAATATTTTATAGCACGAAAAATATCTGAATGCACAAATTTTCTTTTAAATAGATGCTTTTAAACATGAAAATCTAAAACCATGAATTTATTATTGAAATTTAAAATATGGAGAAATAAAAGATAATATTATGCATAAGGATTATATCAGAAATATTAGGAAAAGTTTAATTAAAAGAGACCTACCAAAAGATTTTATGTTCTATAACATAGCAACATTTAATATAAAATGTGTAATAAACACATAGAGACCATTCATTGTAAAATAACAACAAAAATGTTGATAGGTCAGGAAGATAGATTGTGTGTGTGTGTGTTTTTTATATATTGTAAAAGTGCAGAGGTAGACAAAAATTTCATTTTCAATTTACCTCACTTCTTTCGCTAAAGCAAATTTTTCCCAAATTCCTTTAAACAAGAGACTAGCACTTTTTAATAATTATTTTAAGAGTTAATTTATGAAAGGTGCAACATTTCATCTGAGGAGTATATCACATACAGTTTTAAGTATTGATAGGTAATTTCTTGGAAAAAATAAGTAAAAGTTAAAATATAGAATGACTTCATCAACAAGTATTTATACAAATCAAAACTTAAAAAAAAAAAAAAAAACTCATTCGTATTTAAATATTTTTGAAGCCATGCTGGATTCTATATTATCATACAAAGAAAATAAATAAAATAATCTCTGGCTTGTTCTGGAAGATTAAAATATTACTTTTATTGTAAATTTAAATAAGCAAATATTAAAAGTTTATATCGTGTGGAAAATTGCCATCTAAATTCTCATTCATAAACACAATTTTACATTCTACAAAAAAACAACCTTTTTCTTAAAAATTTTCTGCAGACAAAATATAGGATATAAACCATCATTCTTATTACTTTCCAGTCATTACACAAGGAGCAGCTGCAATAATTATAGAATACTGAAATTAACAAATTTCAAGCAGAAGGTCAAAAAAGTAATTAATGATTCTCAATAACAACTCTTGCATAGTTATAGAGAATGAAATATTCATTTAAGAGGATTTCTTATTGATAATTTATGATTTGAATTCCTAGAAAGTCATCAAAAATTAAATAAACTTTCTTGGATAAATCTGTGCTAATTAAAACAGATAAAACTGTTTTAATAAGATTATATATAATTTGCTTATTAAATCTATTTTTTATTTTATTTATACAAATGAACATAAAAATGACTGTTAAATTTTTACTAGAGAAATTTTTAAAAAACAGAAATAAACACCTTGTAATCCTATAAATAAATACTTTTAAGAGCGAGAAAAATCTTTATAAAATGGAAATTTCAGATTTTCACAAGAAAAGATGTTATATTTAAAATTATTTATAAAATCCTAGTAAAATAATTAACAAAAATTAAGTATAACTTTCTCAGCATATTGTGTTTCATTTCACAATAGACTATTTGCAACTTAAAAACTTTGAGTAGGGGATAGTACATGTACTACGGTTGGTCAGAGTGTTGCCAATTTGTTTACCTTTAGTATTCCCAAATCTAAGTACTGCTAATCTATGCACATCTCTCTCTGGAAAACCGTGTGTGATCATGGCTATGTGATATGGTATGTGCAGTAACATTATGGGTATTGATTTAAGCATTTGTTACTAGATCTATTACTACACATGCAAATTTAGAAATGCTCAAAACATTAAAAAAGTAATATTTTTGAAGTAAGAATTATTTTGAAGTAAAATATGAACGCTTTTAAATATTTTGCTTGAAGAATCAGTTTATATTCATACATATATATGATAGATTTTCCTACATTTTAAAAATTAATTATTTAAAACAATAAAAATTCAAAATTGAAAACACTGATTGGTTTCAGATATTGTTTTTTGCATAATTTATTATATATAATTACTAAATAATTAACTTTGACTCATGATAATCAGTCATATTACATTAAAAAACCACATATTAAAAAAATGATAAGTTCTGTTTTGATTAAAAAACCACCTCGTTTTCATAAAAGGCAAGAAGGCGTACCTACAGCCTCTTTTTTTACTCTTTTATGTATTAAGTATTTTGATGAAAAGGTGCAGTAATTGTGAAAGAAATATAGCATGCACACAGAAGAATGCCCAAAGAAGGGTAGTAAAAAGTTATTCTGATCGAATAATTTTTGTATTCGTTATCAATCATTAAATTAATTAATATTTTTATAATATTAATTTTTCTGAATATATGTGAAAGCATTATCATCTATATAGTTACTTTCTAGTCTTACTAATCACAAATCATATACATAATTCAATCATCCAATTTATAATTAAAAATAAAATTAATTAAAAATGATATTATGTTTCACAATACATTTGTAAATTAAAAAACGAACAAAAATAGTCAGAATATAAATAAGTTAGATTTGATATAAGTATTACAAAAAAGAAAGTGTTATGTATTATTAACTTTGTTCCACACTTGGATAACAAATGCACGTGACTGAAGCATTCACTAAACATGAATATCGCAACTCCATAGCATCCAATAAAGTTAGATAATACAATGCAAATGAAAATTACTGATTTGAAATCATTTATTTTTATTTAAAAAATAATTATTGGTCAAAATTGATATTAAACACATTGGAATTAAGGCTATTAAACTAGGTTACAAGAGCAAATTATTAATAAATGCTAAAAGCTTATGGTGGGTTTGAGAATACATTTGGAACTTCAGAGCAAAGGATTTCCAGCCATTTTAATCTATTTATAATAAAAGTGAATTTTATACAAATGCACAAATATTTAAAAAAAATTGAAAAATTATTTTATTATACATCTCACTTATTTTTAATAATTTTTTATTTATTATTTCTTATAAATTACTTTTGTAAATATAAGAATGTTATAAAAGATATTTGGTATTTTTGTAAACAAGTATTGCATGCCCCTACTCAGTTTCTTTCCCCTTACTCATTTCTCTTTCTCTTTAACTCCTCTTTATTCATGTAATTTGGGATTTCTTCTCAATTCAAGTGAGAAAATGGGGTTTGGAATAGAATGTGTAATGAAGTCTGATTAATGAATGACAAATATAAGGAAAAATTATGCAATAAATCGATATGTGATATTGAAAACATGAAATATTTTGTATTAAAATTTTGATTAAATTACCACTATAATTATTAATCGTTTTATATGAATTCATAAATACGCATTTTTGCTTTTCGCATATTGCGTGAGGTAAGGTTATGAATTTGTGACATTGAGTGTAGACCGCAATTTACGGCAATACTACTTGACAGGTTTCAATCACGACTCTGGCAATAGAGGAAGCTTGTCAAAATTGTTGTTTCACCAAAAAAAACACCCTTCAAAATAATAAAAACGGCAAAAAATAATCATAAATATCAGTCGGCGTCTTCGATCTTTTGCTTTTAGGTTATATACTATATTCAGATTTGAGATGGATCTTGTCATTATTTTAGTAAATAATATTTATACTCTGTTGATTGATGATGCATATTTTCAATTTTTTTCAAGCTAATGTAATCAAAATTCTGTCCGCATGAGAAGTAGATGAAACTAATTGCCGACTGTCAGTCCTTGGCTCTGAAATTCCAAATAAATTCTCAGAACCATCATAAACGTCTAATATCTATTAATATTAACTTAAAAAGTAATTCTGTGATGCTTACTATTTATTTAATCCACTATTTATTTGGGCTAAAAAATAAATGTGCTTGTTTTTAAATATATATTTTAATTTTACATTATCAATTTTTCTTAAAAGTTTTCAAGGTCTTCCACTCATCTGCATTTTTCCTAACTTTATTAGCTGTGTGATTATAACTGGTAAAAAAAAATCATTCAATACAATTTTCCAAAAGACCTTACTTTAGTAAATAAATTTAATTAGTTTTTTTAGACCTGACTTTACTTAAAATAAAGATGAATATTTGTGTCTGTGTGTTTTAGAAACTTAGAAACTTCAGTTACCAAACTTAGCATAAACATACTTTGCCTGATCGGAATGAACAATTTGGCAAGATTTTTTTTTATTTTATTATTATTATTTAAAATTATTGTTTGTGAAAATGTGCACGTGTTGGCATTTTGCAGGCTGTATTATTTCACCAGCCTATAAAGGGCCAAAACTTTGGAAAAGTTCACCTCAGCTTTTTATTTATCGGCAACTTTTTTTGTAATTTTAATTATAAATTTAATTGAAAGGAATTGAGATTCTGTCGTATTTTCACAATAATGTTGGGAAATATTACAGCACAAAAATGATTCTTATATTATCTTAACATTCAGAAATTTACCTTTTCAGCACATTGCATCACTTAGATAAGACAAGGAAGGAAAAAACAAAAAAATAAACATCGAATTTTTAAGTATATTTTATCCCATTTTGTTTACAGTAGGACAAATACATTTATGCATGTTACAGAAGTGCGGTTAATAATTAATTTTATATTTAATTTGCCCAAAGTAAATAAAATCAAACACTGATATAACACTCTTTTTGTTTTCAAAGAAATTTCCAACTGAATACACAAATATTTACAAAATTTACATTATCACTCTGTTTGGTGGTTTTCTTTTTCTAGAACTTAGGCGAAGAATCACAGCAGTAGGTACTCATGTTGTGTTACCTATACTCATGTTATAGGTAAACTAGATCATTGGATGCAATTCTTATTTGGAGTTGATTTCTGTATCGACTCCTGGACACCAAAAATATTAATGGGCAAAAAATATTGTTTTGCATATTCCGAAATCAGTACAGTAACTAACACTACAGTAACACTACGCTTCGATACATTGTAGGAATTAACCATTAAGAAGCATTACAAAACCATATAATTAATCTACCACTAAAAGTTAAAAATATGTTTTTCTGAAAATATAAATAATTCTTCGTCTGCTTGATAGTAGTGTGGGGTTTGATGTGCTTGGAAAACTGAGTATAGACCGTATAATACGGCAATTGTATTTGACCGGCTTCAAATCTGAAGCTGGCAATCGTGTACTGATACTACAGAACCGCTAACGTGGGTGTTAATGACGAAAACAATAGAAAATTACAAAAAAAGAAAAACAAATTATCAGGTAACAAGCTATCAACCCTCCACTTTTGTGTTTTTATGAATATAGTTTCGAAGAGAAAAACATGTTAATTGACGTCGAATTTATTTCTAAACGTTAATTATTCAAAGTAACACGGAAGACAGATGGCGCTAAAAACAAAATTGAATTACAGCGTATTTTAAAAATGACAATTTTGAAATTGAGGATGATAGCCTTTGCTGTTAAAAATCTCTTATCTATCATCAAGTAACCAAAATTATCGGCAGAGGGCAGTCATGTAATTATTCTATCCTTTTTTGATATTTTTGTTACGGTATTTCAAAATAACTACAAAAATAGTAGCAAGTAATTTGATCGCAAGTTCATTACAGCTGGAATATTCTAAAAGCTATTGTATGTAATGAATATAATACAGATTTATTGTATTCTAATATTTACAAAATCTTTAAAGAACTGTGAAAAACACAATTCGTAAAAGTGAAGTTATAAAGCGGTTATGAAAAAAATTGTTAAAAAGAAAAAAGAAAAAAAATGTATTGGATGCATGCGAATTTAAAGCAGAAGAAATTCGAAAAACTAACGATGGTTTCATGGCTCCCGACAGCGTGACATTAATTATTTAAAAGAATCTGTAAACATTTGTAACAGTTATCAATATAGAAATGCTTAAAAAATGTAAATGCTTTAAAAATATATACCATTACATTGAAAAGAAAACTTTTTTTAAAAATATATAAATATTTCAACGATTTAAAACGATGCGCTGTACTCTATAAAGCTATCCGCGTATTATTTCACTGCAAGGGTTTAAAGGCAGTTTGGGACTCAGCATAGCCATTTTTTTTTCAGAGCTGCAGTGTTTAAATCGGCATAATTAATTGTTTAAAATTTTAAAAAATCTCTCATGTGCAAGTCCCAACTCCAAAGTGTATATGGGAAACATTTGGTCGATGCGGGTCAAACGGTCTGGCATGTGTGCCAACATAATCCACACATTCATCTTCATTATACATAGTGGTTTGTTCCCAAATTATATATATTTTATTCGGTATTAAATATAACCAACGCAGTCGGGGTATATTTGATTTAAGATAAATCGTTTAGATATAACTTAATGTCTAAGATTCCACTATATTTTATGAAAATAACACCGACTTAATTGTCTTACTTAAGTTCTGTTTCTTGCGTACACGAAACTCTCTAACCGAGACCAGTTCCATGACATCAGGCACTATTAAACATGTAAATGTATGTTTCATCTATCTTGTAAATTTCGCGCCATTGTAACTTCCTTTTTTTATACGTATTGTAAATTACATAGGTACAAAATAGAATCTTTCATCTTTAATTTTCAACAATTTTTTAATAGTGGAAAAATAAAATTACGGGATCAGATACTTGATGAAACAATGAAAACGTTCTGAGCTTCAGGGAAACAATGTAATCTATTGTTGAAAATTAGTTAAAAAATTTAAAAATTGCCGAAATTCAGTAAAATTGCCACGATTATTTATTTGTAATCATCAAAAAGATAATTTTTAAAATTTTGAAAAAGTATAATTTTGTTTTTTTGTGCGATAATATTTTCGAAATTAAGCGCGGAAAATTTCCAAAATTCAGCTTTATTTTTATAATTTAAATTCTATTTAAAAATAAAAAAAAACCCATCTCCGTGTACAAATTTCCGACTTCAAATGCACGTTTGAAACTTAGTTGCCCTAGGCTAAATGGTCTGGCCTGTAGGGCGCCAACGCAGACACAGTCCCCCTGCCTGTTGCACACAAACTCATTCACCATTATTTTTCGTATAAATAGATTAAAGAGCGGGAAGGACGATATTATTCTATCAAAATAACACATTTCAAGTATTGGATAATTAGGAATGAAACGATGGGGGGAAACTTTCGTTTCCAGTAAACTTCAACCAGTTTAATCTATTTCTACCGAAGATAAATTTTCTGAGCACATGATTCCAAATCAGTAAAATTTTATATATTTTTCTGAAAATTATTGTGCTAAATGAAAATGGAAAGCTGTTGTATCATGCATCATCTTTCAATTTTTTAAAAACATATTATTAGCTGTTTTAGCGATCAGTTGGTTCACTGGGATTAATGGTTATTAACAATTTCATTTGCTTTAATAAAGAAACATTTTCACATTTCAAATATTGATAGATATATAACTTCAATTATTTCAATAATCTTACACTATTCTGTTCATTGTGCTTTTCATTTGTCTACATCGTTATACATCCAATATCACAGGGGAAAAAAATAAAAAAGCAACTATATTTTACATTTAAAAATTTTCAGTCATTGCTTGAGTCTGAACTTAAAAATTAATTTTAAATGCTACAAATTACCAAAATATATAATAAAAATATGGCAACCTAATCATCATGGAAAAACTAGACAAATATCCATGTCTTTATCGAAACAATGGAAATCAAAGCCAAATTGAAATATTATTGTCAATAATGAATTTTATTTCAATAATGAAACAATTATGAAATATGCTTAAGATATTAAAATAAAATTTAAAAAAAGAAAGAAAAACTGTAGTGTATCATACAATTGATAAGTTTTTTTTTTTTTTTGAATTTTAAAATGCTGTAAAAAATTATTTTCTACTATAATATTTTCCGAAGTAATAGCGAAAAGGTGCCAAAATTTCGCTTACTTTTAAATTAATTCAAATTTCCAAAAAATCGCTAATAGGTACACAATAGAACTTTGGTGCACTCCAGAGTATATATATTTGCCAAATTTGATAGCTGTAAGTGAAATTTTCTTTTCTTTGTAGAACTTTAACACACACACACACACACACACACAATTCATCCTTATTATTGATAGAAATGGTTCATGTCAACAAAATTGTAAAATCCGCTATTTGGTTTTTTCCTTTAAAAATATAATTTAGTAAGGAAAATGGTAGATTTATCACTTCAAGTAAAGGGATAATTTCTTTTAGAAGTGAATCTTCTATGATGATTCATTAATTAAATGTCACGAACTAAATGATTATTAGAGTTTACAGTGGAAGGATGAAAAATAAGTTCCGAGTAAATTACCTCTACAAAAAGTATTCTTTTCTTCTTGCATTATATATGTGTTCCTTCTGCTCACGTTTTTCATGGGTGGTTTGAAATGCTTGCGAAATTGAGTATAGACGTAGAGGCAATTATATTTGACCAGCTTCTAGCAATCGTGTTATAAACTTTAAATTTTCTGCAAGCATGCTCGACTCTACTACGATAAAAATAGAAAATGTGAAAAAAAAAAAAAAAAAAAAACGAAAGCGTCAGTTGGCGAGCTTTCAACCTTTTGTTTTTGGAGTTATTAAAATTCAAATGGATGTTGTGAGCAGTTCTGTGATAATTTTAAATGTGTTGATTGGTGATGGACATTTTTATTCATTTCGCTCTACTGCGAACAAAACTCAATTACAAAGCATTGTGATAGCCAACAGTAGGCTATTAACTATTATATTTAATTTAAAAAAATTAAACTATTAAATTAACTAACAGACATAACTATTTAAATTTGAATATTCTTATAATATCATCCACAACATTTAAAAAAAACACGTACTTCATTGTGATATAAATATAACAAAATATATGTCGTAATCTACCACACTTTGCAAATTGCTCAATAAATGACAGCACGATGTTTGAAAGAACTATCACACTTCCTTCATTTGCGAAATCTGGCGATGTTGAATTATAATTGCATGAAGTATCCAGAATAGGGAAGAGTAATTAAAAGCATAGCCGAAATTATTTAATAAACAGAGTATGTTTAAGAAAATCTCTTTTAGAATGCAAGGGAGCTTTAAAGCATCTGTTATAATTTAATTAAAAAGAGTAGAATATTTTTACTGTCCACAAGGTTTGAACGCCATCTGTCAGCACGGTGGATGTAGTTTAATATCTAATGGCAAGTAGATATGCATGAACCCACGAATTTTTAAATAACAAATATTCTTGTTGCTTTTTTAAAAAATATTTGTTCCAAATAACTTATTAAAATTATTAATTATTATTTATAATAAAATTTATCAATTGTAATTAATGTTTAATTAATTAAAGTAAAGGGGGAATGATTTAATTTATCTAGTTAAGCTTAATATTTAATTTCTTTCAAAACTATTTGTCGATTTATTTATTGAAGTAAAGTATTTTCCAAAAGAGTTTGTTTAAAAAAATACCATTTCTTTAGTTTTAGTTCTATATTCTGTCAACAGATGGCGATTATATAATGAAAACCGGTAGATGGTCACTTCACAGGCAACTAGAAAATATCTCTATGGGATGGGATAATGATATTGTCATGTGCGAAGTCAATGATATTGAAAAGTCGAGGAGTCATTACATGCAAGCGAAAACGCTGGCCGGATACTTAGCATTTTATTTATAATTAATTTTCAAAAAAATATGGATCTTCATCGTTTCCTCTGTGGCTTTTTTATTATAATTACTCATCTGCTATGGAGTAGAGATGCATAATCCACTTTTTTTTTGAATAATAAATAATTCAGTGATATGCAATTCAATGATATAATAATTCGAAGAATAACCAGCCCGTTGACTTTTCACCTATTCACAGATTTCTCCTTTTCTGTTTTGTTCGAGAGCTTCCATTGGACAGATCGTATCGATTGTTCGTTCTATCGTGATCCAAAATCTGTAATCGAAATATCACCAGTAAGATCGTATCAAGGATTTGAATTACACCTTTCTTTGAAATAGAGATGCATAATCCACGATTTTTTGAATAACAAATAATTTTGCTATTGTTATTTTTAAACATTTGATCCAAATATTTGTTATTTAAATCATATTATTAATAAAAAATTATTACTTAATATTAAATATAAAATTTATTAATTGTAATTAATACTTAATTTACTAATTTAAGTAACGTGTGATTGAATTAATTTATCTGTTTCAGCTTACTTCTTAAATTTGATTTTTTTTTCAAAACTATTTTTTTTAATTTCTTTATTGGAGTAAACCATTTTCTGAAAAATTTGAATTAAATATATATGTCATTTCTTTAAATTGTTTAATTTAGTTCTATATTCTACCAATAGATGGCGCCAGCAGTAAACGGAGTATATGCAAAGTCAAGTCACAGCAATTAAAAATGATTTGTATGGAATAGTGCATCAAATGCGAATATCGGAAGTGGAGCGGCGACTTCACACTTTCCAGTGAAGTCACCGCTCCGATAGATTTCAGTGATATGCAATTCAATGATACGATACTTCCAATAACCGGCCCGTTCACTTTTCAATCCATTCACAGATTTTTCCTTTTCTGTTTTGCTCGAGAGCTTTCATTGGGCAGATCGTATCGATTGTTACTTTCCAGTGAAGTCACCGCTCCGGTAAATTTCAGTGATATCGTATCGATTGTTACTTTCTATCATGATCCAAAACCTGTAATCGAAATATCACCAGTAAATCGTATTAAGGATTTGAATCGCACCCCTTTTTGAAAAGTATTGATCACTGGTATTTGTGACTTTATGATATTGTTTACGTAATAACCGCTCGTAAAATATTCGTCATCCCTACTTCGAAAAGTATTGATCACTGGTATTTGTGACTTTATGATATTGGTTACGTAATAATCGCTCATAAAATATTCGTCATCCCTACTATGGAGTATGAAAAAAAATTTGCTTGGAAATTTGCTTACTTGTTGTGGGAACTCAAGTGAGCTGAATAATTGTTTCCAATTGTGCCTTTGTCTAACAACGTGTTACTGCTTTCATGTATATATGTATTGTTGTTTTAGAAATAAAGCTGTACTATTCCGTTTTTTTTTTTTTTTAGCAAGCGTTGCGTCTTTTAATTGAATCGACAGTCGTAAAGGCATCGGGTATATGTAAGACTCCCATTAAAGATGAGGAGATTTATTTAGATATATTTTATTTGCTTCGAAGATTTTCACTTTAAATATTTGGCGCCCAACCTGAGGGCAAAACATAACGGCTGAATTTTAGAATTTTATATTTTATACAGCAGTATCTGGGTTTGATATAGAAGCCTTAAAGACCAAACGAAAGGGTCTTCGAGTGTCTTTCACTATATGTGCTAATGCATTGGAAGTAGAGCTTTCAAAGGAGACATTGGATTCGAAATCTACTTTAATTATGAAGCATCAACTAAAGGATAAGTTGGATCGTTTGTCTGCATGCCAAGAGGAAGTATTGAATGAGATTTTGAAATTGCGATATTCGGAAGAGGCTTATTTGGAAGATTTGAAGATCGCCGAGGAATACAGATATCGCTATTTTGCACTGGTAGCGGAGATCGATAAAAATATGGCGACGCTGATTTGCAAAAGAATTTGAGTTAAAATCGAAAGCTTAAATTTCCGAAGATGGAATTGAAGAAATTTTCTGGTGATACTAAAAATATTTTTGAGTTTTTTTTAGTATGTTTGAGAAGATTCATTTGGATGCAAGTTTGCCTGCGCAGGAAAAGTTCCAGTATTTGCTTCAAGTAATGGTCCCTGGTTCGAAGGCTGCTAGAGTCATCGAGAGCTTACCATTAACACCGGCAAATTATCAAAAGGCAATGGAACTTTTGAAGGAACGTTTCGGGCTTGAAGACCCTTTAGTGCAAGTTTACGTTCAAGAATTATTAAGTATTAACCACCTTTGGATGAGCCGGTTCGCCACTATTAATGCTCATTAAAATTTTAATAATTAAATGTTTTATACAACTCCTATTTTAATAGCTTCTCCGTCAAAATATTTTAAAACTTCAAATTTTGATAATCGTATAATTCACTCATAATATTATAAAGGCCTTCAATCATAACGTAATATGTATCTCTAATTTTCTGTTAGCTCCCGTAGAATTTATGCTTTAATTTAAAGTGGAAGTGATTAAACTGCAATTAATATAATAATATTTTCTACTGAAACAAAGCATTTTTTATAATATGATTACTGAAAACAGAGTCACTGAGCATTTAAACTTTATGGGCACTAAAGAATTTTTTTCTTAATTTATGAAATATCTCAATAATTTTTCAACAAAAGTTTTTCAGATTCATCATGAGCAGATCAATTAATTAACAGTTTTTAATTTTAAATGCATGAAATACTAAGAAAATAAACAGAATCGTTTAAAATAATCAGTCTAAAACAGGTTAAAAAAACTACTTAAAAAACGATGTACTTAAAACTGCAAGCATATACAAAAAATATATAACTAATATAAAAGAAAACATATAACCTAAATATAATTTAAATCAAGTCCGAATCCGTTGAAAATAGTTGACAACAATCAGAACACAATGCGCATGCCTGAATTTTCAACGCCAGTTATAGTAACGCTATGCAAATTAGAAATTTTTAATTTCCTTTATTCTTTTTTATTTTAATTTAAATGTACTTCAGAATGAATCTGAAAGATCGATTCATTAACAATATTTAATTTTAAATGCATCAAACATTAATAAAATAAACAGAATCGTTTGAAATAATCGGTCGAAAACATGTTAAGCCTAGCCTCATTAGTGTGGGATAAAAAACTGAAGCCTTATTGATTTGGCGGTGAGGAAAGGAAGATTTTTTGGCGGGAAAGTTAGTTTTTAATTAATAATTAAAAATTCAAAAAAAGGGACCCCAGGTGCACATTCCCGACCTCCAAGATATACATGTACCAAATTTGGTAGCTGTAAATCAAACGGTCTGACCTGTAGAGCGCCAACACACACACACTGAGCTTTATATAAGTATAGATGATAATGAAGAATGCCATATCTGGTAGAGCTACAGCCAACCTCTCTGCTTTATATGATAAAATCACGGGCAAGCTGCAAGCTCTGGAAAGTTTCGGACGAACTCAACAAAAGTGCGGAGATTTCCTGATACCTTTGGTTGAATCTTGTCTCCCTGAAGATGTCCTCATAGCTTGGGAAAGAAATCGAGCGAAATAGGATAATAGTTGTTCACTGGAAAACTTGAAGACCTGCTTGAAGAAAGAAGTTATAGGCAAGGAGATGATCGAGCTGACGCCAATCGGATTTGGGATTCACTGAGGAAAAAAGGACAATGTTAACAAGGTTGTGATTCCGGAAATGCCTTCAACAGCTGCTTTCGTAAATACTGCGAATTCATGTAGGAAGAATTCTGTTTGTCTTTTCTGTGATAAGAAGCATTCCAGCCAGGACTGTTATATGGCCAGAAAATCGACTCTAGAAGGAAGATGGAAGATTTTATCAAGGAAAGGGGCATGTTTTTCTTGTTTACATTTAAAAGGCGTGAACCGAAATTGTGAATTTAAAGGCAAATGTATGCACTGTGGTAACAATCCCTTACTTTTGTTGTGTCCAGATCGGGATTCAAGTTCGCATAAGAACGGAACTGAAGTGTCTACTAAGGTTATGACTAACAGTACTCTGTAAATTGTTCTACTGATGACTTTAAGAGTCGTAATTGAGAGCGGTAATAAAAGAGTAAATGTAAGAGTACTCATCAATAATGGGTATCTGAAACCTAAAAGGAAGCAGCATTTAGTGCAAAGCTTATTTGGGGGAAGAAATATTGAGTTCACGTTTGCATGAGGTACAAGAAATTAAGATTTCCAATTTAAACGGCAATTTTTCTGTAGACATTGAGATTATATCTGAGGAAAGAATATGCAGCTGCGTGCCTAAATCTAGAGCTCTTTTGACATTGAGGAAGTTGAAAGAAAATCTTGTGATATCAGATTTGTATTTAAAAAAATGTGTTATTGCTTTGCTTATAGGGGCCGATGTTGGTGGACCGATAATGACTGGCAATTCTGTGCAATTAAGTTCTAGTGGAATTGCGTTAGAAACAAGGTTGGGTCATACTTTAATTGGTACGGAAAACTTGGGTGGTAGCCTCGTTCCCACGGCAGAAGTTATTGAAGGTGATCGATGCAATATTATGCATGTTATATCGTTGCTTTTGATGAATTCTGCTGTGGATAAGTTATGAGAATTTGAGGCTATAGGAATATATGAACCATGAGAGAATTCTAAAAGAAAACTTTGTTTTCAGAAAACCTTAAACAATTTTTCAAGATAATTTGGTTATTCTTCCCGATGGTAGGTTTGAAGTATCACTACCCTTTAAACCCGATATTCAATTATCCAACAATAAAAATTCGACTCTAAAAAGACACATGAACATGAGCAAGCGTGTGGCAAGAGATGATTATATGCAGGAATATATTGAAGTGTTTAAAGAATGGGAAAACTTGAGGGATATTGAGAGAGTGTCCATTGAGGACATTGACAGAATTGGGTATTATTTACCACACCGACCAGTAATCGAGGAAACAAGTGAAACTTCAAAAATTAGACCGGTTTTCGATGCATGTGCTAAAGAAGGCAACGGACCTCCTTTGAATGATAACTTAATCAAAGGCCCCAATTTGATAGAGCTTATTCCTGACATTATTAAAAGGTTTTCATTGTATAAGGTAGGCCTTTCCGCAGATATCGAAAAGGCATTTTTGCAGTTAAGTATAGCTCCTGAACATAGAGATTTTTTGGTTCTTATTTTTACTTCCGAAATTGAAGATTTTATTGTTTATAGATATTGTAGAGTAGTGATATCTAGGCCTTTCCTATTAATTCCACCCTTATCGGCGTGACATCTAGCCCTTTCCTATTAATGGTCTCGCTGCATCATTTATCTGAAAACCCTCCTAAACAGTATTCGGAAGTGGTTTCGAAACTTAAGCACTCATTTTATATCGCTAACTGCATTACGGTAGTATCTTCTCCAGAAGAAATGGTGCATTTCATAGAACAATCCCAGAAATTGTTGGCTAGTGCTTGTTTCAATTTGCGAGGATGGCAAAGTAACCTCTCTAATTCTTGCATTTTTAAATGCACTGGAGATACTTTTCTTTTGGGAATAGTATGGAATTTGGACAACGACACACTTAGATGTAAAGTTGTATTGAAATTGAATGCTACACAGATTCACTCGAAGAGAATTGTGTTATTTGGTGCAACAGATATTCGACACTCTTAATATATTATGTCCTGCTACCTTAATTTTAAGCTATTGCTGCAGGAAGCTTGGAGAACCGGAGTTTATTGGGAGAGTTCTTAACCATATAACTTGCAGGAAGAGTTTTCGGATTGAGTGCAGGAGACGGCTGAGTTTGATAAAGTATGCATTCCTAGGTATTTGGGATAAATGGAAATTCGGAATTGCATGTTTTCACGGACGCTTGTGAAAAATCGTATGCTGCTTGTGTATTCATGAGAACTGAGGACGATTCTAGTATTAAGATGCGTTTTGTGCGAGCTAAAGCATGAGTTGCTTCTATGAAAGAAATGCAAATTCCGAATCTAGAACTTATGGCTTGCTGCATTGGAACCAAATTAGCCAGCTTTATTAAACTGGCGTTAGACTTGCTTGACATATCTATTACATTTTGGAGAGTCTCTATGACTGCTCTTCGGTGGATAAGAGAGCGCGGTGAATGGTCTATTTTCGTTTCGAACCGAGTTAAAGAAACATGTAGATTGACATCTCCAGAATAATGAAAACATATTCCGGGAGATATAAATGTCGCAGTTCTTGTTTATCGGGGTTGTGGTCCCCAAAAGTGATCTAAATCAGAATGGTGGAAAGGACCATCATGGTTGTATCAAACCTCCGAAAATTGGCCTGCTAATGACCTATTTTTGCGAGGGAAGTTGAGCAAGAGATATATAAAATTCATTTGAATAATTTGAATTTAAAAGTTGAAAATCCCCCTTGGTATGCCATTAGATTTTCCAGTTATAAGTCTATCATTAGACTTGCAGCATGGGTTTTGCGTTTTCTTGATAATGTCAGAGGTAAACGAAGTGGAAATTTTCTTTACAGGAAAAGGGTGTTGCTGAGCGGTATTTAATCAAAAGGGTTTAGTTGGAATATTTTTCATCCTCTTACATCTCTGTTTGTGAAACGTTTGTTGATGCAAATGGTATTTTTAGGATTAAAACGCGAATATACGAGCGTATTAACAAAACTTCCTTCATTTCCCCAATATTGTTGCCTGATAAATGTATTTTTACACAGTGGTTAATTGAGCATTACCATAAATTACATTGTCATGCTGGAACTCAGAATCTTTTAAGTATTTTGAGAGAAAAATTCTAGATTATAGATGGAAGGAGGACTGTTCGTAAAGTAATAAATTACTGCATGAAATGTAAGCGATTTAAGGCAAAATCATTGGTGTCTGATCCTGTAGCCTTGCTCTATGATAGGATTAAGGATGCATCTTCTTTTGAAGTAGTTGGAATTGATCTAGCTGGACCTTTGTATCTTAAACATGGTGATAAAGCATGGGTAGTTCTGTTTACATATGTTGTGTATAGGGCCATTCATTTGGAACTGGTAACTTCTTTAGATACAGACTCGTTTTTACGTTCTTTCAGACGTTTTATTGCAAGAAGAGGCCGACCAAGAATTGTGTAACACAAACTTAAAGGAGCCTATAATTGCCCGCTGAAAGGTGATTGCAATAGTGTTAAGACAGTTGATATATTTAGAATCCCTTGGAAATTCAATCTCCCAACAACCTCTTGGTGGGATGGGTGGTGGGAGTGAATTGTTTGAACTTTGAAAGATCTTCTTAGGCTTAAGGTAAAACTGTATAGAATTATGAAGAACTTTATACTATTTTGTGTGATTCAGAATATGTTATTAATTCCCGACCACTAACTTACATTTCTGAAGATTCTCGAGACTTAGCTCCCCTTACTCCAGCAATGTTTTTACTTGAAAAATCGGTATCGCGAGTTTCTGATATCGATAGAATTGATGCTAAGCATTATTGTTAAAGAGTAAAGTACAGAGTGAGATTTTGGGGGGAATTGAGAAGACGTTTTCGAAGGGAGTACATGAGTCAGTTAATACAGAATCAGAGCCTGCACAAAGAATGTCTATCCGTCAGGAGGGGGCCTGGTATTTTTGGTCGATGATTACAGGAAACGTTTCAATTGGCCGCTCGCTAGAGTGCTGTAATTACTGCCGTGAAAAGACGGCAAAGTTAGGACTGTAAAGTTGAGAACTGAAAATGGGGTTTTCCTGCGCCCAATTCAGAGAATATACCCTTTAGAACTCCCAAGTAATGATTCTATTTTTCAGGCTCAGAGACTTATAGGTACTCAAATAGAAACTAATGCCGACAAAGCTGCTGATGCCTCCGGGAATCCACACTCAATTTCTGATGTTCCGCAGCACCGAGATGAAATTCCTTGCGCTTCTGGAGTTTCCGTGGATCCTTACTCAGTTCCTGATTCTCCAACTGGTCTAAACATCCGGTTGCTCCTCCTCATCATACTATAGTTATTAGAAGTGGTCGCCATGTAAAAAAATCCCAGAGGTTTTGAGCCTTCCTTTGTCAGCTCGAAAGGGGGGAGGATGTTGTGAACTGATATGAGCTGAATAATTGTTTCCAATTGTTCCGTTACCTAGCAATGTGTTACTGCTTCCCTGTATATATGTCTTGTTGTTTTAAAAATAAAGCTGTTCTGTTTTTTTAGCAAGCGTTGCGTCTTCTAATTGAATCGACAACCGTAAAGGCATCGGGTAGATGCAAGAGTCCCATTAAAGATGAGAAGATTTATTTAAATATATTTTATTTGCTTTGAAGATTTTCTCTAAAAAGAAGCTATGTATAAATCAATCTTAATAATTAATTCCTCTTATTGTTTTTCAAACTATAAAATTTGTTGTTGCATTTCATCAGCATAAGAATTCAGGCAATGCGCATGTATTTCAGTTTATGTATATGTAATTTTATTGCTATTGACTGATAATCGTAGACTGATAATCCTGGAACGAAGAATATTGTTCTCTCGTTCAAAAACAAAGTAATTTATTTCCACATCTAGTAGAAATGCATACAGGAATAAAAGAATTTTTTGAAAGAGCTTTGAAGAGAAAGCTAAAAACAGATTGTTCTTGCAATCTCTGAGAACATATAAGGTCATAAGTTTTCATACGAAAGACTAATTAATAAAATCGGGATTAACTAGAGTATTAGTTTAGTGATTTTTCTTTTTTTTTTTTAGATCATATAACTCTACGTTTCAAATATATAGAATTTTCAAGGGAAAAAAATGGTTTTCATATTTGGAAATTAGTACTGTAGCAGTTGCATTACTCTTAACCAATAGACTACCAGACAATTCAAATTCTGTCTCCTTGTCGGGACGTCGTCGGAGCCAGAGGGGGAGGATGCAGCAGTTGCATTACTCTTATCTTCTCTTTTGGATACTAGATGGCGATGCCTGATTGGGCCATCCCATATGTCATCCCATAATGCATTGCGATTGTAATGAGAAGGTGATGTGACGCTGAACTGCAAAGCCGCGCGCGTGAATGTCTTGTCTTTGTGTTTGTTTTAAGTGTGTGAATGTGATTATTAAAGAAATGTTTCCAACAACATTCATCCTGTTGCTTCCTGCACAGATCATAATAATCAACATTCCACCCTAGTACTATAAAAGTACTTCAAACAAATATAAAGTTTAAATAAAAGTGCTTGGTACAGAACAAATGCTCTGTTATTTGATTGAAATCTAATACTAAGCAAAAGTTCTTATAGAAAGAATTATCCTTCACGAAATGGATTGTATTAAAGTGACTGAATTACTATAAATCAAATAAGGAAGTACAAACTGTCGAAAACAGAGTTTTTCAGAAATTGATACATTTCATTCAATAGAACTTTTCTGGTTGCTAAGTGAACGAGAAATATTAAACTTAACTGTAAAACCGGTAAACATAAATTTTAGTTTGGTTCTTTTAAAACTTTTGCATGGCTGTTAGAAAGATTTTCATGTCATATTTACATAGTAAAATCGTTTATATAGATCAGAAAGTCGTTTTACTGAAAGTAAATGGGAAAAGTGTCTTCTAGTGGTTATATCTTTCTATTTCTTATTTGTTTATTTATTAGTTCTTGAATATTGTTCATGTAAAGATAAAAGTTAAATGTAAAATCGGATATTTGGTGTTTTTATTTAAAAAGTTGCAACCTAATCAAATTTTTCTCGTTTCCACTTTCCTTTTCTATTTTTCTCAATCTAGCTCAATTTTTTCTATCACTTAAAGATGCAGTAAAATTCTGTTTAGAAAAGAATATGCAGTGACGTTTGATAAACAACGGCAACATCGTGATGTTTCGGAGTTCCGCGATGTGATAAAGTGACCACGAGCACCTCCACATCATAATTTGGAATAATTACTTTAATTTGTAAGTTTAAGGAAAGATTAAATTTAATTGAACTAGTTTGGACGAGAGGAATAAAATTCTAACGTCATGAAATTTGGTATAATTATTAGATTTCAACATTTAAGGTATAATTATTAATTTGAAATAATATTTAGATTATTTATGGGGTAAAAAGAACTTGAATGGAATTACGTCGCGCGTGCCTTTTTCTATGGGGACTTAATTAGCTATTTTGGTTTATTTTCGAAAAAATCCAGAAAAAAAAGTTTTTGCGCTTATAGCTAGCTTATCGGAGCTATCTAAGGCCGAAACAGAAATAATTTTGAGAATTTTAATCCACCAGATTGATAACAGAGTTAGTGAATTCTCAGCTATTTTACAGCTGGGAAATTTATGTAGGCATTATTTGTTGCAACCTTAGGTCTTTTTCTAGAGCTGGGTACAGCAGGATCATACGTTGGTAATTGAAGTAACTCGTTACGAATCTGGGGTAATTTTTCGAAGAATTTAATTGATGTTCTTTTGATAAATTCAGAAACAGGTTCAATTTGGAGGTTGTCATGAATTATTTTCCCTCTGATCTACCAGGGTGAGTTATCTACCTTCCTCAGGTGTTTGTTTTAAATAACTGTAACTTCTTAATGTTTTCGTCAGAGGTGTTCTCTCAAATTTGGGAGACGAATATTAGTTGGTCTTAAAATAGCTTTGTAGAGCAGAAGCTTGAGCCTAATTAAGAGCTTACTCCATGGAGAAATTAAGCTGTTGAGTTTAATACTCATACCTGTAACTTTGGTGAGGGCCGCTTTAATATGATTATTAAAGCTTAATTTAGCATCTAAAATCAACCCTAGTATTTGTATTCATTTACAAAAGGGACGGGCTGGTCGAAAGTTTGGATAAGGACTAGATCGGGCATTACCATTTTTTTTAGTAAATAGGAGATACGCGCATTTATTCGGGTTGACTTTTATTTTCCAGCCGATGAGCCAGCACTGTAAAACGGTCATGTGTCTGTGGATCCCTATGATGTGAGAAATGGTGGTATCGTCTGCAAAAATTGCTAAATGACAATTACTAGCTCTAGGTAGATCGTTAATATAAATGCTAAAGAGTTGGAGTGAGTAAGCTTCCTTGCGCACAGCCGCTCAGGATTGGTCTGGGGGACGAAATTACATTGTTTACTCATACCATAAATGGTCGAGAAGATAAATGCTAGCATAAAATTTTGACAAATTGTGCTGAAAATCCAAGTCGCAAGATCTTGAATAAAA
Source organism: Argiope aurantia (assembly GCA_026543865.1). Lineage (NCBI taxonomy): Eukaryota > Metazoa > Arthropoda > Arachnida > Araneae > Araneidae > Argiope > Argiope aurantia. Next base: position 15,479 of record JAPMOR010090339.1, on the reverse strand, counting down.
GCCATTCGTTCCAAATTTTATGAAAGGCTTTGGCTACGTCCAGAAAAAGTGCACCTGTGGTTTGGGACTTCACAAGGCCATTATGAATCCATTCTGTAACACGAATTAGCTGGTGATTCGTCGACAAGCTTTTCCGAAATCCGAATAGAAGTTTAATAAATGAAGTACCACCATGAAAAAATAATTACAGTTATCAGAAGGTTGTTTTCATTAGTCTAACCGCTAAATATTAATCTTCAGGAATAAAAGCACAAAGGACTCCTTTAGATCAAAATTCACAATTTTATTCGCACCTCGTGTCTTACATAGTTCAAGCAGCTTAACAGGAAATCTGTTAGACTTCTGCTTTTCACCTGGTGGCTGAATTGCTTGCGCGTGCTCAAAGGTAAACAGCCTCATGGCTTCACCACACCATTAACGAAATGAAGATTTTCGCAATGAACAAATACCATGCTAGTAATCAGAAAAACACGAAAAATTTGTATTCAGTTTTGATTAAATTATCCACTAGATCAGCTAACGACATTTCTAAGTCAGCTAACGACATCAGTATTCATAAATTTATGCAAGGGAGAAGACCGCGTTGACGTCATTGGCAGTTGGCTTATATTGCCGGCACCTACCCAAATCCAAAGCATGTATTCATTAAAAGAATATTTCAACTAAGCCATCACTCTATAACGCTACACTGATAATAGAAAGAAAGTGCACACCCTATCAGTTAACGTATCTTCGACCTTCTATTTTAGTTAAACTTTCGTGGCTTATTCCTATCCCAATCGACCCGCTGGTTATGGGTTATACATGATTTCAGATACATCGTTTGTCATAATTATACGGTCATGATTCTGCCAGATAATAAAGTATAATTTTTTTTTTGTTACATAAGTTCTCTTTATCGAGAACATGGTTTTCTCTAATGAAGACAGTCCTTTAACATTCCACATCACAGCGTTATTATAAAAGTAAATAACCAGTTAATCCATCTTTTATTTGACGATATTTATATTTGTACTTTCTTGTATATGAATTTTAGAATAAAATATTACAATCTTCAAAAAATTCGAACCTGAGATTTTGACTGATCTCCACGTTTTAGACCCCCCCTCCCCCCGAGTTCGAAAAGCACATTTTCGGAAATTGTCTGTTTGACTGTGGCAAAGATAACAGAAACGTTTTGAGTATACGGACGAAATTTTCTGAACTGCTTTTATACCAGATTTGTAAATTTCTATCATATTGTGAGCAAAATCCGCTTAGAGAAATTTGTTTGTCTGGGTGTATCTGACATATGGTAGGCACGACATAATAATCAGAATCTATACACAGGATAATTTTTCCGTTGGCAATCTATCCTTGATATTTAACAAGAGTTTTAGCGAAGAAAATTTTGAATGTTTGTACAATTCGACATAAGTAGATAATCCCTTATAAACATTTAAGGTATATAATCAATTATTATTCCCTATGACTTTTAAAAAGGTAATTTTACTTCCTATATACTGTAACCGACAGTAGAATAAAACTCTTTTCTTTTTCTTTTTTTTTCATTTCGCAGTTGGAAATTTTTGAAAAGAAACAGAATACGATTTTCCATTTGATTTTTATATTATGATGAATAGTTTGTAAGAATTTATTCACATCTGTATCTATACTTATAATACAGATGAATATGGGCATGTGTTGGCAGGCCAGAGCGTTTGACTTGCAGCTTGAGGTCGAGAATGTGCACCTTGGAGAGATTTTTTTTATTAGTATCTTACTAAAAATTAAGGAAAAATTCAGCCTTTTTTCGCGACAGCTTCTGAAAATATTATCGCACAAACATAATTTTTACATCAAGTTAAAGTTCAAAAAATTTTCTTTTTAATGACACAAATGTTTTAACTAACAAATAACTTTTTATTATCAATGTATTAAAAAATATTTTAATTATAATTTTTAACTATATTTAAAGTGCACGAGCACGTTTCATGTGCACGGGGGAAAATTAGCTGTAAACAGCGTGTTTTCATCACATTGATAAAAGCTCAAATTAAAAATATATGTTAACTGTTACCAGAAATTAAACCTAGAAAAGTGTTATTTCCAGCACCTATCTGTATGAAATGAAATCGCTCACCCTATCTGTCCTATCTTTTTTTTTTTTTTTTTTTTTTTTTTTTCCAGTGAGGTCTGTTGAAAAGTCTCGTCTATGAAGACGATTACAGCGAAAATTACAGCGAATGCCAGTTTATTATTTTCTACATGTCATGAATTTGTTCCATTTCCATCACGTCAGTGTGGTGTATATATATATATATTGCTAATTCTAATTTCGAAATCTCATTTCAGTCTACGTGGAATGAAATTTCAAATTAATTTCTATTTGTCTCTATGAAAGTGATAGAAATAAAATTCATTTGAAATTATAATTCGGGCAAACTGTAAGAAACGGAAGACTTGGCTTCCATTTCTTCTCTGCAGCAACGACGGCTGGAATAGTATGTGTAATGAAAGTTTAATAACAATCATAGAGTAATAATTTCTATATAATCCCGCAGCTGACGTGCTGCAGCTGCTTCAGGTTATATTTGAAAATCGTTTTGAAAAGCTTACTGAGTCGACACACAAATATAGATATATAATATATTTAACAATTTAATATGTCGTAAATATTGATTTTTAGCTATTTTTGCGGATAATATGCTATTTCACATTTCATTTACAAAACATGAAAAAATTAAACTTATTGATAAATGATTTGTCTACAGTTTTAAATAAATATAAAATCTATTAAAAAATGCAATCCTTTGGAAGTAAGGCAGATTTTACAAAAATTTGAATCTGAAGAAACGCATGAAAGATTGGTATTACAATAATACGATTTCATGCTCTTAGCAGATAATATTCACAATGGTGGAACAAAAATATCGCACTTTCTTTAGAAATCGTTAAAAACTTGAATAAAAAGTTTTTTTTCTCTTAATATTCAATATAAATTTAAAAAATAATTATTTCATAAACAGGAAATCAACCCATTACAGATAATCTATTCTAAAATTGAGATAAAAGTACAGGATAGAAGTGTTTACATCATTGTTATAAGAACAGGAATTTATTCCGTTTACATGCGTCAGAGGAACGGAGAATAAGTTGAATTTGTATTTTTCAAGAAAAATGACGCGACAGTATACTTAAAATACAGTATTAAATGGTTCCATTAGTGCTACGAGAATGAAAGCTCTGTCTTTAGGTTTGAAACTCAGAAAAAGAGAATCAGAGGTTTCATTTAGGTGCACTATAAGCGATCGCAGCGCCTCACTCACCAAGACAAGAAGTCCGGACATCCAAAATGAGTGCAATCATATGATTGATACTCAGCCTTGCTTAACATTATAGAGGCACGACTTGCTCCGTTAAAGTGTGGAATCAAGTTTTTCGCATTTTAAGTAAAGTAATGTGTGCAGCGGCTTCCTTATCGTTAAAGTTCAAAAGTTTGTTTTTCCCATTTCCTTTCCCTATTCCTTCCCCCGTCCACTTTAATTATAAAATGGATTATCTATCTTAGATAAATCTATCTAAAATTAATATAAGAATCCTTCACTTTCTAAAACTAATTAGGTAAACTTATCTAAAACTATCTTAGATAGCTTTAAATTCGCTCCAACATGTGACTGAAGAATGCATGACTTGGCGACTAACTCTTTCTGAACATAAGAATCATAAAATACTTTTGCTTCAATAAATTTATCTCTATACGATTCATTTATATCAAATTCTTCTTCAGTAATATCATCTAACAGACTTATGTGACAGTCAAGGTCAAATAACCCAATATCAACTTATAAATAGTAAGAATTTCCTTACTTTCGATTTCGTCGTATTCTTCCAATTTCATAAATGGATTATAAGCTGAAAAGGCACGACGTAGCTGTGTTCTGGTTTTCTTCTGGAGATAAATTTATTTAAGTAATTTCAAGCTACCTAAGATAATTTTAAAAGAATATGAAGCTGATACAAAAACTTGGGTCGCATTTTAGGGTCAGTTTTCTCGCACACACAATGATGGTTTGATAGAGGAAAATAAATTTCAATACTGATTGGCGTTTGTAAAGTCAAATACGAAAGCGAGAGGTATTGTTGATAGCTATCTGCCTTCCAAAGAAAATTATTTAAAAGTAACAGAACATTTCAAGTCTCGTTTTGGAAAGACAGATTTATTGAAGAGGTTTATATTAGAGACATTTAGTTTTAGTGCTGAATCGCCAAAATGTCCGGCTGGCTGAACTTTATGACAAGTAGGATTCAAATTTGAGATCCCCAGAAACGTTAGGTGTGACTACGAAAAATTATGCAGCAATGTTGTACCCGACTGTAGAATCGTGGTTACCCGTTGAGGTTTTGAGGGTATGAGGCAGATACAGATTTTTAAAAAAAATGCGGTTAAACAAGCAAAATGTAGCGTATTACGTTTCGAAAAGGGACATCTTTTTCGAGATTATGGAAGCAAAGTAAGGTGTTTGCTGAGCAATCAAGCACATTATGTAATATTGTGTCCGAATTTCAATAAAGGATCCTCTAATTCACCTTCCGAAGAGCATGAAGAAAAGGCTACCACAGTAGTAGTTCAGCACAATAGAAGTTGTTGTACTTCCCAGTAATCCCATAGAGGAATTTATCTCTAAACTGTTAAGTTAAGGCTTCGTAATATTGATAAAGAGGATTTTGTAAGATCTTTATTGGATGATGGATCGCACCGTTCCCATATTGAAACTAGTATAGTTAAAGAATTAAATCTTCAATTTGGTGATACGGAAATACTTTCGCAAGGTTTGTTTGGTGAAGGAACAACACCTGCTGTTAAACATGGAAAATATAAATTGAATGTAGAGGGTTTAGACGGAAAATGTTTTGTGTCAGTAACATTCCTCGATCAACCGAAAATTTGTACTGCACTGCAGAGAATTCAAGATGAACTTATTTCCGAACTGTCTTCCCGTGGGATAGTCCTAACTGACGTAGGTAAAAATTTACCGCACATAAGAGTCCTACTTGGAGCGATTGTTCTTGGTAGTATTTTAACGGGAAGAGAAGAAATTTCCAAATCTGGAATATCAGCTATGGAAACAGTGGTTGGTTGGACCATCATGCTTCTTGGAAGAAAAAAAAGTTTTTAGTATGATATCATTGAAGAACTTTGAACTGCATAACATTTGGGATTTAGAAGTTCTGGGTATTACTGATCCAGCAGAAGTCCATGATAAGATTAAGCTGAAAGAAGACACGTTGATCCATTTTCAAAAAAACTCTGAAGGTTAATGATGAAAAAAGTTATGAAGTTACACTGCCTTGATTGGTTGGACATCCTTCCTTGTACAACAATCGTGAAGTAGTAGTAGCCAGACTTCGTTCTGTTACGAAGCGTTTAGTGCAAGACACATTCAATAGATATAACGAAGTTTTTTTGAATTGGTAAAAGGAGGGAATTATTAAAAAGGCCGAGTCATCAGAGGTGAACCATTCAATCTACTACTTACCACATAGACAGGTAATTAAGTTGTCGAGCGCAACAACCAAAATACAACCTGTATTTGATGATTCATTCAAGACTAAGGGAGGTGCTTCATTGAATGATTGTCTTAGTACAGGACCAAGTTTAGCACAGCAAATTCCTCCATTGCTGAACAGATTCAGATGGGGTGCTAAGGGAGTAACTGCTGATATCAAACTAGCATTCTTACAGATAGGTGTAAATCCTGTCGCGGACACCATGTTTAGTTTCACGGACGAGGCCTTATTATAAAACAATAATAGGCGAAATTACGAGGACTAATTATAAACAATAATAGGCGAAATTTGAAGATTAACAACGCAAAGAGGTGCTTAAAGCTCAGTTAGAAAAAAACAACTACTCCGTTTTATTTTTGATGAATACATGAAGATGTTGCCAGATACAAGTTATTATTTTTGTGAGCAGTTAATTTAAACGATTACGATACAAATAGTACATCGATACACAACAGTGTGCATTAGCGGTTTCCGTATCGTTGAAGTTCAAAAGTTTGTTTTTCACATTTTCTTTCCCTATTCCTTCCCCCTCTCCATACACTTTAATTTTGAAGAGGTTTTGAGAGCTTTTATCCCTGATGTTGAAAATTTATTCAATTTTTTTTAAATTTTGTTTTAATGTGTGTACTTGTAAAATAATAGACTATCATTTTATTATTATTTTACTGCTGAAGAATTGTAAAATAATCTGTGAAATAATTAGCTATTGTATTCATTATCCTGTAGGCAGAAAATAGTATTCCTCTATTTTGACAGATTTCTTATGCATTGCAACAATTTGGTTTGAGGTTTTATGGCACAAGAACCAATATGAAAGTTGTAATGCGCCAAATAAAAGTTGATTTGAAATATTATCAATAGATATTTGGCTATTTCGGTTGAAAATTTTTAAATATTATATTAGCTTTTATTGTTATAATATTTTCAAAATAAAGAACTTTTTAAATTGCAAAATTAAGACTGGATTAAGATTATTTACTAATATAGAGATATTGCTGTAGATAAAAAAAATATACATTTATAATTATATTGAAAATATCACGATAGTGTTGTATGAGCATTCTATCATATGAGAACATAACGTTATTTTGGTTTGATGTTTTTGAAGTCTAAAAAGAAAATTGCCGATTTATCGCTTTTCAGATATCCATTTTTTGCTTTTAGGGTTATTACAAAATGATAAAGAAGGTTGTTACATTTGGAGACTTATAGCCAACAAAAAATTACAACTTGGCTCGAATATCCACCATTTATTCGCTTCTCCTGTTTGACTAATCAAAAGCAGGGTCCTAAGAAGTTATCGTCCGAGAAAGTCGACAGAATAAAATGGGAATTAATACGAGAGAGCGAGGGCAGGCATCAAAAGTTATATATATTTTAATTTTCAATTTTTCTAGCTGAAAAAAATGTATTGGAGCTAGAGCAATTTTGAGATGAAAGAAACACACCGCTTTTCTAAAATTTGACGATTGCACAATACAATAGTCACGTTATCATTCCAAACTAGTTTAAACCGATTTTTTGAAAAAAAAATATTTCTGGCCACGAGAAAAAAATTTGGAGCTAGAACGATTTTGAGATAAAAAAAACTACAACTCCAAGAATACAATTGTTGGAGCAATATAATAACTTTTCATGAAATACAATATATATCTATGGAAAAAATTATAAAATCTTTCATTGAATTTAGTTAAGATTTATTCTTTCAAATGATTTTAAGTTCTTGTATTTTAATGTATAGTAGGACGAAATAATTTATTTTTAAGTAACTATGCCAGAGAAAATTTGCAAATTGATTATAAATATAATGGAGTGTTTATAAAAATTAATGGATATCTTCCACTCCTGCATGGGCTTAAAAGATATAAAAAATGACGAAAAGGTATTCCAATAACTTAATTTTTTTCTTTACTTCTAAAGGTGGTAAGAGTTCAACTTCTTAATAAGACTGAAATTTAATACCCTAATATTGGTTCAGAAACTTCTGGTGGCCCTTTCATTTCACAGGAAACAAAAAAAAATAAAGTTACAACGAAATACAATTTTTAGTTTGTTTCTTCAGTTTCGGTTTCACATATCATCATCTTGTGCATGAAATTCTATAGTTCGAAGAACATGGATAGTAAAAATTTCTTTGGATCTAAAGAAACTATTAAATTTATTTAGCTATTTTTGCTATAAGGACAAGTTGTAAAACTAAGCTTCAAAAATAAAATATCATTTACTAAAAAGAAATCCTTGGCAAGAATGTATTAATGCTAATATACCAGTAATAACAAAGATCCTGGAAACCACCAAATGGATTAAATTCAGTCAAATTATCAGACACTTGCTCCCAATAATTGATTTCATTGATAAATTGATGAAATATTACAAAGCGCACCAGCTCTATTTTAACACCCATAAATCTAGCCTCCAAGTCTAAATTTCTAAATGAACCCCACAGAAAACTTCTTGCAAAGAGCCCGCAAGAAATAAAACTCAAAATCAAGTATAGAAAAAGGTGGCACATTGCTTTTGATCCTAGATTTAAACAGAAAAAATCTCAGATTACCAATGAAATCAAGAGATATCAACAATTCCGATCAAGATCCATGATCATATTCGCTTTTGAGTCTATTCTATCTACGAAGGAATTCTATTCCGAGGGCAATTCTATCTACGAAGCAAACCGGAAATTTACAATAGGTTTATTCAAATTCCACCTATTCTGGGCACTGATGGTTTAAAATACACACCGTTGGGCAACGCCAGTGCTTTCAAACATTCAGTAGAATATTCTTTTCAAACCTATCCATTACTTTATGACAAACAAATCATTAAAAATAATTTTACAGTTGAAAAATATCCAGGGAATCTTAACTGCCTATTCCTCAAAAAGTTATAGCAGTCTTTAAAAAAATAAATTCCCAAAAAATTACAGGCCCGAATGGCATTCCAAACAGAGCTCTGAAATCCCTTTCACTCAACGTAATGACTCTCATTGTCAAAATAATTGGAAGATGCGTGCAATATCGATATCCCCCCCCCACTGCATGCAAAATCGAACATGTGTTAATGTTCCCAAAGTCGGGACAAAATCAAAAAATTCTTGGAAATTACAGACCATTTAACCTACTGAGAAACCTGGAGAAAATTTAAGAGAACATTACACTTATCAGACTCAAAGAACAATGTAAAGAACTTATTATCATACCCATATCGCTGATGAAAATATTATCATCAGCGATATGGCTTTAGGCCCAACCATGGATATATTCATAAACTTTTGAGGGTTAAAAATATCATTACGTATGGCTTTAGCAACAAATTATAAACCAGTGCGATTTTCCGTGATGTAAGAAAGGCATTTGATAAAATGGGGCATAATGGTCTCATCTACAAGTTCATAGATTTGAAAATATCCTTATACCTCATCGACATAACCAATTTTCTGTACAAAAGAGTATTTCAAGTTAAAATAAATAAAACACTTTCTTCACAGGATGTAATGAAAGATGGGAAGCCTCAAAGAAGTGTTCTTAATCTCTACTTTATACACATTTTTACAGCTGACACTCCCAAGAACAGCTGCATCACAAACTGCTGCTTTGCTGATGATACTGCTAACCTTGCGCAGAGCAGTACCACAAATTTTGTCACAAAAACACGTCAAAAGGGACTCCTGAAGAAACATTGAAATCTGGTTCATGATGTGGCATATTTCCATCAATATGGAAAAGTACCCATGTTGTCCTGTTCAGCTACCTACACTCACCTGCATTGATGATAATCTTTCTTGGGAAAAAGAAATGTAATACTTTGAACGGATTCTAGACAATAAACTCAGTTTTAAAAGCCATATCAACAATAGCAAACAGAAAGTCTATCTAAATTTCAACTCATTATCCCACTCATTGGAGGCACGTCCACCCCCTTTCACTAAATAATAAAATGCTTATTATTTAATGAATAGGTCTAGGAAGTTTTAACACCTATCTTGTCTTATGCAGCACAAATTTGGAGGCGTGCTGCTAAAACAAACAGAAACAAAATTCAATTTATACAAAATAAAATACTTCGTGTCATTGTCAGTGCTTCCAAGTTTATCTGGAATGATATTTTATACAGGGTTCTTAAAACTCCAAAACTCGATGATTTCATCAAATACAAGAAAATTTTTAATCATCTGAAAACTCATGAAAATCGCATAATCAAGGAACAAATTAACTATTCCCACTGCAATGGAAAATATGCCTATTCTTACTATACTATTAAATGGAATTTTCCACTTAAACCTCCATAGCTTCTTCCGAAATTTAAACCGCATCTAAAGAACTACTTCAATTTACATCTTAAGCGCATATAAGCAATCCGTTTTCTACAGAACTGAAGCACCAATGGTGCATTACTTCTGTTTTGCCCTCTACTATTGGTAATCTCAAACTTGGTAGCAGTGCGTAGACACCGAGGCTCTTCACACATCTAATTTTAGAAATTTTAAATTTCATGGCATTCATATTTTTTTCATTCGTGTTGATACTTATTCTAATATTGCAGACAACAGTGTCATTTTTGTGTTTAGTTATACAACCGGTTCCCTTGATTGAAGGACCCCAACATGATCAAGAACTAAAATAATGTTCTGAACGGTAATAGCGGGATGGAACGAAGAGAAGACGAAATTTAACAGCAAAAATCGATTGGCTTTGAAATATACGAAGTTTATAGATATTGTTCACGCGAATGTAGCTTCACGCAAAACTTGGCAATCTTAAAATTACGGCAACCCCTTTACCCGCCCTTCCGATCGAGTGACTGTTGTATTTTCCCGGCAAATAAAAATGAAATAAGGTAAAAACCCATTCAAATTTTTCATGTTGCAACTGGCTTCCCAATAGAGGTTTATGGGGGAAAAAATTGTTATCTTTAGATTGAGGACTTCGAAAAAATTTTGCATTTCCATTTTATGTTTGTAATGTTTCTAGAGCAATAATTGGTGCTGATTTTTTGGTATCATTTCAGCTTAAAAGCTGATCTAAGAAAACGTTGCATGATAAAGATACTAAATTAAAATGTAATGCTGTTTTTAAAAATTCCTAATGTTGTATCTGTAAAAACTATATGTGGCAATAATCAGTATACTAAGCTATTAAGTGAATTTCCTAACTTAACTAAATCGCCTTGCATGGACCAAACTGTTAACAATAATGTAATGCATCATATACAAACATTTGGTGCACCTGTATTTGCCAAAGCTCGATGTCTGGTACCTGATAGACTCAAAATTACCAAAATGGAATTCCAACACATGCTTAATTTATTCCACATACGACCGTCAAGCAGTAATTATTCATCTCCATTACATATGGTTCCGGAAAAGGGATCATTAGATTGACGCCCTGTTGACGATTATCGCTCCTTAAATGTCCAAACGGTCAAAGATAAATAGAGTTGATTTTTCTTGTGAATTACATGGTAATAAAATTTTTGTACATATCGATTTTGTAAAAGCATTTCACCAAATTCCTATTGCTCACGAAAATATTCATAAAACTGCAATAATTACTCCTTTCGGGCTTTTTGAAAGCACAAGAATGCAATTTGGTCTATGCAATGCTTCTGCCACTTTTAAAAGGTTTATCGATGAAGTAACTAGAGACTTGGAGGATTTATATGGCTTTAATGATGATATTTTTATAACTTCAAAAACTTATCAGGAGCATATGCATCATCTGAGAGCTCTTTTTACTAAATTGTGTAATTATGGATTGACAATCATTCAAAATGTAAATTTGGTGCATCTAGTTTAGGATTTCTAGGCTATCAAATGTCAGAAAATGGTTTACAACCATTACCTGATTGTGTTCAGAAGTTTCCCAAACCACAAATTTTAACTCAAGTTAGTAGATTTTTGGACATGTACAATTTTTTTAGATTTATTCCTAAAGCTGCTCAGATTTTATACCCTTTGAATAAATTCTTAGAAGATCACAAAAATAAAGAAATCCTTTCGTCTTTCTAAAATGCCGGAAAATCCACTTCAATGGTCTGATGATGAAGATAAAGCATTCATTTTGGCCAAGCAGGCTCTTACTAATGCTACCTTACTAAAATACCCCATTCCTGGTGCTGAATTAAGTCTTTGGTCGGATGCATGTAGCAATTGGAAGCTCTTTGATGCAATTGTGCAATGATAAATGGGAACCAATTGCTTTTTTGTCAATGAGACTCAATAAAAGTCAGAGAAACTGGTCCACATATGATCTGGAATTGTCTGTTATTTATGCATCGATAAAAAAATTGTCATATGTTTGAGGGTCGAAATTTCTCAATTTACACGGATCAGAAAACCTTAATTTTTGCATTCAAACAAAAACCTGAAAAATGTATTCCCCGTCAGTTCAGAGATTTTGATTACATATCACAGTTTTCAACTGATATTCGTCATGTTAACGGAAGCGATAACGTAATTGCTGATGATCTTTCGCGAATAGAAATCGATGCGATCACAACTCCTTCAAAATTGGATTAAAAAAATTACTCAAGAGCAATTGAATGACTGAGTTGAAGCAATTATTACAATCCAACGCATCTTTAAAATTAAAAAAAAAATAATTTTCCCCTGGAATATATCTATCTAATTTGTGATTTGTCTCAAGCTCAACCCCGACCTCTCATTTTTAAAGTCTTTCGACAAATAATTTTTGTAAAATATTCAATTTTTATTTCATCCTGGTACATCAGCTATCTAGAATTTAATTTACAAACTATTCATATGTCCAAAAATGAAATCAGATATAAGAAGTCGAGTTCGTGCATGTGCCAAATGCCAACGTGCTACGGTATTTCAGCATACCATCTAACACCCCCTCTTAGCACCTACGCCGATTCGGATGCTAGATTCTCTCGCATTCATCTCGATTTTATAATATCCCTTCCCATTTCTGAAAGCTATCCGTATTGTCCCACGATTATATATAGATTCATCAGATGGTATGAAGCGATTCCAACAATTAACATGACATCTGAGACCACTGAACGAGCACTTGTGCATGGTTGGATAGCTAGATTTGGAGCACCAATAACAACCACTACAGACCGAGGTCGAAATTTTGAATCCACACTTTCTCGTGAACTCGCAAATATTTTAGGTAGTCACAGAATACATTCAGCTGCATGCAATCCAGAATCAAATGGTATGATAGACAGACTACTAAAGGTTCTCTTATGGCTCACGAAAATATAAAGTGGACAGAAACTTTGCCTATAGTTTTGCTAGTTTTGTGTACTGCTATTTGAAAAGATCTCAATGCTACTAGTTCTGAACTCGTATATGGTATTACACTGCGTTTATCATCTGATCTTTTGAATGATGAATCTATTGCGAATGCCACTGTAATACTCACTTATGAGACAAATTTAGTTTCAATAATGAAAAAGCTAAATCCAACAAATCCTATTCTTCATGGAAATTCTAAATTTTTCGTAAATCCATTCTTAACTTCATGTAGGCATATATTTCTTAGAAATGATAGAGTTCGACCACCATTAACTCCTCCTTATTCTGGACTTCACTTGGTCAAATCTCGAACAGATAAAAATTTTATAATAAAAATAAATAGTTAGAAATGTAATTGTCACCACAGACAGATGTAAGCCTGCCTATGAAATTTCGGAAACACCACCAAAAGTAACTTTGCCAGACGGTAAATTCCAACAAAATGATAATTCTGAAAATAGAAAAATAATCCGATATGGCAGAGTTGTTCGCTTTCCTAAGCGATTGAGCAAAGAAATTTAAAACATTTTTGTTTTATAATTCTTCTTCAATAAATTGTTATTCATTTTTCTATTATATTGTAATAATTTCCATGATTGCATTCACTTCCAAGTAATTTTCCTTCCCTTCGTCACTGGGGGGGGATACTTACCTATCATAAATAATATATCTATCATAAATCATATGAACCATATCTGTCGAGGCTGTGTGACATAATTGCCACGCCGCCCATCGTCCGGGTATTGCAAAAAAGCTATTCTCTTACTCTTCGGAAAGCTCTCGCACACACTGCCTCGGTGATAAAAATCAAATGTTTAATTTCCTTAGTTAAAATGTAAATCAAATTATTTTTCTAAAACGTCCCAATAATTGGAGTCACAACAAATACAAGCAACCCTAATTACGACAGCTCTAATTTTATCAGAAACTAGGTGTTTGAAAATAATTGAAATGATTTTATGATTAGTGTGAGTATAGTATTAACCAGTCGAAGAAATTCTTAAAATGATTTTAAACCAATTGTTTTTTAATTGAAATCTTTAAGTTAAAATTAGACTGAAAAAAATGCAGAAAACTAAGAATTTGTATATTGAAGTGTATCTTATACATTTGGATATATTTATTATAAATTTATTTTTAAAAAATCAATTTTTTAAAAAAGTTTTCGTTGTTTATAACGCTTTCTTTCATATGTGTCTAGACAGATTTTAATACACAAGCTCTTAACAGGGAATGGAATGAAAGCTGCTGAAGAGAGACGGAGAGCTATGTGAAGAATTGAGTTCAATTTTTGCAATATGCTTTTTCCAGCCGAATCACAAATTCAGCAATGCAGTCCAGTTTTGAAAGTACAGTGACTTTGTACCATAGAGATGAAATAATTTATATACCAGCTCTAGGCTTTGTACCCTTTAATCATAGAGCTTTCTTTGGCTGAACTTCCCATGATTTAATTGACAAGACTTTAAATATTTAAAGATTTTTCATATTTTTTTCCGTAAAAGTTTTAAATGAGGGAGAGAGGCGAGATTTTCATCAAAGAGTATGGCCAAAATTCGAATTTAATCTAAAAAATATATCGTCTCATCATTCAGTTTCAATCCAGGACCAATATTAATGTTATGTTTCCGACAGAAATGGAATTATGTTTAATGGAACCTTCGTATTCAAATTAAAATATTGTATTAATCTAAGAGGTAGACGAATATATGGAAACACTTAAAAAAATACGTTTCATTGTCTAATAGGGAGCAGGAAAACCGTTGGTATTTAAAGCAGCTTGTAGTCTCCAGGTGAATAAAAAAAGGTTCTGCATGCTTTGCCAAATAAATTTTGTTCCATTTTTCCCAGCAAAACGCGGATAAGTTCAGATAGCGATGATGTTAGTGAATAGAGGTCACACACTTTCATCTCCAAAGTAGAGTACAAAGGTCAAGTAATATTGATGTCTGGTGATTGTGGTGGTCATGGGAGATGTAAGAAATCATCCTAGTGCTCAGAAACCCAGTATTGGAAGATGTGAGCTGTGTGAACAGAGATATCACTAGAAGACATCATTACCATTAGGGAACAAATTTTGAGCCAAAGAAAGAACTTGATCTGCCAAAATGTTCCCGTAATCCTTGGAGTGATCTGCTGTTGCAGAGTAATCATGAAGCTCACATAAAACCATCCGATACGGTCGCCCAAACTAATAAACTTCAATGTTTCACTCTTGGTAATAAGCTGTCAGTATTACAGATTAGTGGTGGCATCTACCAAACGTAAATTTGGTCAGCAGTGGGAAAGGAGACTCCCCTGACCAAATTAGTGTCTTCCATAGTCCAAGCTTTATGATTTAAATGTTGATTTTTCTTGTAACTAACATTAACACCACTGATGAACGTTTTTGAATTGCAACTCGGCTTTAAATACCTTGTTTATAGAGGTCCCTTTTGATTGTTTTAGCGCTCACAGGTGTTTTGAGAACGACATTCATGACCTATTTTTTTCTTCTCTTCATCACAGTCCCCTTTAATGATTGTCTTTCACGATCATTTTAGTACTTTTAAAAATAGGGAATAAGTTTTTGATAAAATACCTTTTGACATTTTACATCCTCCGATTTCATTTCTTAAGGAAGCACCGACCAGACGAGACAACAGTTTGCCCAAGTTTGAAAGTTACT
>JAPMOR010090333.1:0-25610 GCA_026543865.1 Argiope aurantia | reverse complement strand
AGGGCAGACTTGGCTGCAAAATCTGCAACAACCTTTTTAAGCATAGGAATTCCCTTTTGTGACATTAAAAGGTTCATCTCTCACCACATATGTTCTAACTGGCAAATTTCATGGGATCTGCAGATCCAAAATAAATTGCATTTCATTAAAACGGACATTGCTTTATGGCCTGTTCATCCTATACGGCAGATGGATGTTCAATTGACTCGTCTCCGTATAGGGCATACGCGCTTCACCCATAAACATCTCATATTTGGAGAAAATGCGCCCATGTGCAACAGTTGCAAAGTTCCTTTTACTGTTCAACATGTGTTAATTGAATGTCCTGTTTTTAATTCTTATCGTGCTCGTTTCTTTAACTCAGAATCTTTAACATTACAAGACCTGGTGGGTGAAAAATACCACCCAAATATTTTTAATTTTTTAAAAGCTATTAATTTTTTCACTTGCATTTAGCATATTTGTTCTCCTTTAGTGATTTTAAAAGATTCAATGAATTACTTCTTTGTTTTGTATTCTCATGAATCATAGTTTCGATTCTATTCGTGTCTGTTTCATCTTTATTCTGTTTATTTGTGTCTGTTTCATGTGTTTTTATCTTTATACCGCTGATCTTGGTTTATAGAGGATTCATTTATTAAAAACTTTTAATAATTTTACCATTAGATTGGCGCAGCATGGCCAAGCATGGCTCTTGCGCCAGAAAACACAACTCAACTCAACTCAACTCCCCACGTTTAAGAATATTTCGTAGACCGTGGTGGAATGAAGCCTGTCGCGACAGTCATAAAAAACAGAAAAAACTCTGGAATCTGTTTAGAAGGTACCCGACGACTGAGAACTTTATTGCTTTTAAAAGAGCCAAAGCGCTAGCTCGCCGTATTCGACGTCGTAGTCAGAGAGAAGCATGGACTAAATTTGTTTCATCCATTACATCCTCAATCTCCAGTAAACATTTATGGAAGAAGGTAAAAGCTGCTAATGGGATCTATAAAAAAAATTCTATTCCTGTTTTAAAAACCGGTAATGCGATGTATTCGAGCCCATTAGACGTTGCTAACATACTTGGCCAAGCGTTTGCACAAGTTTCCTCAATTGATTCTTACAGCCCTGATTTTTTGGCAATTAAGAATCGCGCGGAACGGTTGCCTTTGCGCTTCGATGCCCGATGCGCCATTCCATATAACTGTGAATTCAGGATGTATGAACTAAACATAGCGTTGTCTCAAGTCCATGATACCAGCCCTGGACCAGATGGAATCACGTATAACATGCTTCGCCATTTGAATACCATTTCCCTTTCCAATCTATTACTGCTTTTTAACAGAATATGGACTGAGCAGAAATACCCTTCACAATGGCGAGAAGCTATTGTGATTCCTGTCTTAAAACCTGGCAAAGAACCATCTGTCCCTCTGAACTACAGGCCGATTGCTCTTACAAATTATCTTTGTAAGATCTTCGAGCGTATGGTCAACATGCGTCTTATTTTCGAACTAGAGAAACAAGGATGCATCTCCCCGTTGCAGAGTCCCCTCAGGGGCTCACCTACTATAGGTGAGTACGGGTGTCCCAATCCCGAGGTACCCAGGGATCTTTACTCCCTTTAGGTTTACTCTCTTCTGCGCCTTCTGCTATCACCTTTTTTTTTCTTTCCCTCGAGGGTAGGCGAGGGAGCTCTCCATGAGAAGCTGTCTCCGCTCTGTTTGCTTCCTGCTTCTCATGGACAGCAAATACCCCCACGTGTTTGGCGTGCTTGGCGACCCATTAGACGGGTGGTGCACTGTGGTCCCCGGTGTATCAATCGGCTTGTACCTAGTCACCTGAGTGGCTAGTCTGCTAGGGATCAAGCGAAGGGGTTACTCCTTGGGCTTGGCGTTAAGGGTGGTCACTGTCCCCGGGTGTAACTCCGAGCGTATAGGTTCTGGCTAGCACTAAGGTGTATGCCGAGGCTGGAAACTACCAGAGCCGGTAATTGCCTTCCCTTGTTGGGCTCCGTGGTGGGCGGTGCCGTCGGGCCTGAATTTTATTTAATATCGTATGGGCTCCTCCAAAAAATCTCCCTTCAGTGGGCATAAAAATAACAACAAATGCATTACCAATGTTCATCAATTTGACTCATTTTTCATTATAAAACGTATATCTGAAAAAAATGAAACTTTTAATTCTGTCTCCCCATTTCTTGTACAGAAAGCTATCTCAGCAACTGTTGGCGAAGTGTCTTCTATCAGAAAGATGCGTTCAGGTGATTTGCTGGTGGAAGTTTGCACGAAATAGCAGGCCCAGCAAATCATTAAAATGAAAGCTTTGTCAACGTTCCCTGTAACAGTCACCCCTCACAATTCATTGAATTATACCAAGGGTGTGATTACATGCGGAGAACTGTTCAATGTTCCTATAGAGGAAATAACTCACGAACTGAAACCGCAAGGTGTAACGCACGTGCGCCAAATTACCATTCGGCGAGATGAGCAAATTTTACCAACGAAACACTTTATTTTAACTTTCCATGCTACAAAATTACCTGAATGCATATATGCGGGGTATATAAGATTGCCAGTTCGGCAATACATACCTAATCCTTTAAGATGCTTTCAGTGTCAGCGTTTTGGACATTCCAAAATTAACTGTCGTGGAACACTCACTTGCGCACGCTGTTCTGAGAAAGGACACGACGGCCAGCAGGGCAAGGCGCAAGAAAAGTGCGTAAATTGCAGTGGTTGTCATGCCTCATATTCTAAATCATGTGAACGCTGGCAGCTAGAAAAGCAAATTACAAGTCTTAAATTTAAAGAGGACATATCTTATCCTGAAGCCAGACGGAAAATTTTGGCATCAACACCGAAACCTGGTGTGAGCTATGCATCCGTTGTGCAAAAGAATTTTTGTAAGAACTGTAGTTGCTCAAACTGCACAAAAACAGTCATTAAAGCAAAAACCCAGGAAAAGATTTAAGATTCTGACACTGAGGTATCTTTGACTAGTACTCCTGAAGAGAGTAAATCTGTAGCTAATAAACCAAAACCAAAATCAAATAAAGCTCTGAAGCTAAGGCTCTCCAAACGTGGCCTGGTCTCCAAGGATTTGTCTACTAAAATAAAAAAAGCAACTTTACGAAGTTCCGTAGCTCTGGGACTTGCGAACAAAGGTGTTGCTCATAAAGACTTAACGTCTATTTTTGGCGGCGCACCGAAAAATCCTGAAATTATCTCACTTCACCCATCTGAGGAGGATGAATTTGAAATGAGTTGCGATACTACGCAACCTAAAACCATTGTCCCCAGAACTTCTCTTGTTAAAAGGCTTCCTTAATGGGTACTTTCCTCTCTTGGAATTGTCGCGGCATTAGGTCCAAAATTTCTGACATCAAATCTATTTTAAACAATTTTCATCCCATCTGCTTCGGTGTTCAAGAAACTTTCTTGACACCTAACATCCCTATCAAAATTCGAGGCTATAACTGTATTCGGAAAGATACAGACACAGAATCTCGAGCTTCTGGTGGTGTCTGTATCTTTACTTCAAATTTATATCCGAGCACATCTCTTCAATTAGATACTTCTCTGCAGGCTGTGGCTGTGCAAGTTCACGTACGAACTTTGGTCACAGTCTGCTCCATTTACTTACCGCCTCATGATGTTATTCGTCAACATGATCTTGACGACCTAGTGGACCAGCTTCCTTCGCCTTTCATTTTATTTGGTGACTTCAACGGACATAGCACGTTGTGGGGTTCTGATTGTACAAACTCTCGTGGGCGGCAGATAGAACAATTTATTTCCAATAACTGTCTCTGCCTGCTCAATAATGAGGAAAAAACATATTTCCATGAGCCTACACGTAGCTTTCATAGTCTTGATCTAGCCATATGCTCTCTTGAACTTCTGCCTTTGATAAACTTTCAAGTTTGTGAGGAATTATATAATAGTGACCACTTCCCTATTATTGTTTCCCATATTGACAGAGGAAATTCTGTTCTTCGCACTCCACATTTCCTATTCGATCGGGGAGATTGGGATGCATTCTCACAATTGGCAGTTATCACTGAGGACATGGTTAGTGGTGTAGACGTTTCCGAAGCTTTACAACATGTCACCGATGTTATAATGA
Organism: Argiope aurantia; assembly: GCA_026543865.1. NCBI lineage: Eukaryota > Metazoa > Arthropoda > Arachnida > Araneae > Araneidae > Argiope > Argiope aurantia. Next base: position 21,500 of record JAPMOR010090333.1, on the reverse strand, counting down.
ACGCCGCTAATAGAAGTATCCCAAAAAGTTCACCACGTCTAAGGCGATTTCGTAAACCATGGTGGAATGATGCATGTCGCGACAGTTATAAAAAACAGAAAAAGTGTTGGAACATGTTCAGGAGGTACCCAACGACGGAAAACCTTCTTGCTTTTAAACGTGCCAAAGCCTATGCTCGGCGCATTCGTCGCCGTAGTCAGAGGGAATCTTGGAAGTCCTTTGTTTCCTCTATCACATCCTGTATTTCCAGTAAGATTTTGTGGAAAAGAGTCAATGCCGCAAATGGGATTTATCGGGAATCGTACTTTCCTGTATTAAAAATTGGAAATGTAACGTATTCTGGCCCTTTAGACATAGCTAATATTCTCGGCAAAGCTTTTGAACAAGTTTCCGCAATTGAATCTTGCAACTCTGATTTTCAAGCAATTAAGAAACGTGCGGAACGTTTGCACTTGCAGTTCCACGACAGGAATACTTTCCCATATAACTCGGAATTTCAGATGTTTGAGCTAGAAACGCCCTTGTCTCAAGCCCATGATACCAGTCCAGGGCTAGATGGAATCACATATAACATGCTTCGCCATTTGAATACCATTTCCCTTTCCAATTTGTTGAAATTATTTAACAGAATATGGACTGAGCAGAAGTACCCTTCACAATGGCACGAAGCTATTGTGATTCCAATCCTAAAACCTGGCAAAACTCCTGAAAACCCTCTGCACTACAGGCCAATTGCTTTAACCAGTTGCGTGTGCAAAACTCTAGAACGCATGGTGAATGCCCGCCTCATCTATGAATTAGAGAAACAAAGAATCCTCTCCCCGTTGCAAAGCGGTTTCCGTCGAGGTCGTTCCACCTTTGATAACCTCATTCTTTTGGAAACCCAAATACGCAACGCATTTGTAAGGAGAAATCAACTAGTCTCTATTTTCTTTGATATCGAAAAGGCATACGACCATGCATGGCGCTATGGCATACTTTCTACTCTTTATAAATATGGTTTTAGAGGACATTTGCCTATATTTATATCTAAATTTTTATCATATCGTACGTTTCGAGTTCGTGTCGCGAATTTCTATTCTGATGCTTTTATCCAAGCTGAGGGTGTTCCTCAGGGAAGTGTCCTTAGTGTCACGCTTTTTATAGTTCATATAAGCCAAATTTTGAATCATTTGCCACAATCTGTTCATGGAAGCCTATATGTTGATGACCTGCAGATATCATGTCAAGGAAGCAATATGAGTCTCATTGAGCGACAGCTACAAAATGCTGTTAATAAACTGGTAATTTGGTGCAACAATAACGGGCACACAATTTCTCCGGATAAGAGTAGATGCGTACACTTTTGCCGGAAGAGAATTATGCATTTAGATCCTGTTATACACATACAAAATATACCTATTCCAGTTGTGGATGAAATACGGTTTTTGGGAGTGATTTTCGATCGTAGACTCACTTTCCTTCCACATGTTCTTCAACTGCGAAAGAAGTGCGAGAAGGCCTTGAATATTTTGAAGGTACTCTCCAGAACATCTTGGGGTGCCGATCGAACCTCCTTACTCCGTATATATGAAGCAATCATACTTTCCCGCATAGATTATGGGTGTATGGTATATGGTTCTGCTCGAGATTCCGTTTTGCGGCGATTGGATACTGTGCACCACTCTGCTTTGCGAATCTGCTCGGGAGCATTTCGCACTTCTCCAGTTGAAAGCCTACACGTTATTTGTCACCAATTACCCCTTAACTTAAGACGTAAAAAATTGTCCGCTTTTTATCATTTTCGAACTATATCTCTACCAGGACATCCCGTATCTGAAATTACACTTCCAGTTGGTCTCCGCAGATTGTATGATGCCCGTCCATCTCATATTCCCCCGTTCTGTGAGCGAGCCAAAATTCTTGTGCATGGCTCGAATCTTGATAATATCATTATTAAATCAGCTGATATGCTATGCTTTCCGCCCTGGGACACTCCACAATTTTCCTTTTTAAATCCCTTTCTTGGATTTGATAAATTATCAACAGCTCCGATTATTTTCCTACAGCTTTATCTCTACCATCGCAATCGGTTCTCTTCATTTATACCAATTTTCACGGATGGCTCAAAATCAGATGACCATGTTGGTTGTGGAATCGTATTTCCATATAATACACTAAGCTACCGTCTTCATAATTGTTGCTCAGTATTTACAGCTGAGTTGATGGGTATTTTCTGTGCTGTACAGAAAATTTCACTTGCTCCTCATTGAAAATTCATTATTTATACTGATAGCATGAGTGCGTTGGAAGCACTTTCTCATTATCATAATCGGATGCACCCGATAGCTAAACAAATTTTATTCAACTTGCATCTTTTGCAAGAGAAGGAATTTCAAGTCAATTTTTGCTGGATCCCTAGTCACATTGGCATTTCTGGAAACGAAATGGCAGATTCAGCGGCAAAATCAGCAACGAATATTTTGTCTCAGGGACTTCCTTATTGTGATATCAAAAAATTCTTCGCGAAACACATTTTCTCTAATTGGCAATTAATGTGGGACCTGCGAACACAAAATAAACTGCATTCCATCAAACCAACTATTGGATTGTGGTCTGTTCTCCCAATACGCGAGACTGATGTGAAATTGACTCGTCTCCGCATAGGTCATACGCGTTATACGCACCGCCATCTCATTTTTGGCAAGACGGTGCCAAAGTGCCGAACATGTCATGTGGATTTTACTGTAAATCATATTTTAATTGAATGCCCCGCTTTTAATCAAAATCGTGTTCAGTTTTTTAAAACATCGTCATTAACCTTGCAGGACTTGGTGGGTGAGAGATACCACCCGAACGTTTTCAAGTTTTTAAAATCTATTAATTTTTATATTTGCATTTAATATTGTGAACAATAATTTTATCATTTTGGTCATTAGACTTGTTTGAATGAATGATTTGAAACTATCTTATAATATTGCATTATTATATTATACATGTTTTTATTTCTATCTGCTTTTATATTTTTACTAATGTATTATAACAACCAAATTTTAATGTTTTACTTCTATTTTCATTTTTTACCATTTGCTTGGCGCAGCATAGCCAAATATGGCTCTTGCGCCAATAAACAACAAACAACCAACCAACCGAATTTATCAGGCAATCATTCTCTCCCGGATAGATTATGGATGTATGGTATATGGTTCCGCCCGCTCATCTGTTTTGCGGCGACTGGATACCGTGCATCATTCTGCATTGCGCATTTGCTCTGGTGCGTTCCGTACATCTCCAGTTGAAAGCCTCCATGTTATATGTCACCAACTGCCCCTTTCTTTAAGGCGACAGAAATCGTCTACCACATTTTATTTTCGAACAAAATCTGTTCTGAAACATCCTTTGAGCCAAATGTTATTGCCAGTAAGTCTTCGTCGACTTTATAATGCTCGTCCTTCTCACATCCTTCCATTTTGTGAAAGAGCCAAATTTCTCCTGCATGACTCGGACCTTAACACGATTCGTGTTAAAGCTATTGACATCTATAGTATCCCACCCTGGGATGTCCCACAGTTTTCGTACTTGAATCCATTCATTGGATTCGATAAATCCTCAACTGCGCCCGTTGTTTTCCAACAGATATTTTCCTACCATCGCTATCGATATTCTTCTTTTGACCCCATTTTCACGGACGGCTCGAAAACGGATGGTCATGTCGGGTGTGGCATAATATTTCCATCTGATACACTGAGCCACCGTCTTCATAATTGCTGCTCTGTTTTTACTGCTGAGTTGGTGGCAATTTTTTGTGCTCTACAGAAAATTTCACCTTCTACTCAGCGTAAATTTATTATCTACTCCGATAGCATGAGTGCTTTGGAGATACTTTCACATTACGACAATCGGATACATCCAATTGCTATTAAAATTTTGTTTACTTTGCGACTGCTGCAGAATGATGGGTTTCAAATCCTTTTCTGTTGGGTTCCGAGTCATGTCGGCATCTTGGGAAATGAGAGGGCAGACTTGGCTGCAAAATCTGCAACAACCTTTTTAAGCATAGGTATTCCCTTTTGTGACATTAAAAGGTCCATCTATCGCCACATCTGTTCTAAATGGCAAATCTCATGGGATCTGCAGATCCAAAATAAATTACATTTTATTAAAACGGACATTTCTTTATGGCCTGTTCATCCTATACGGCAGATGGATGTTAAATTGACTCGTCTCCGTATAGGGCATACGCGCTTCACCCATAAACATCTCGTATTTGGAGAAAATGCGCCCATGTGCAACAATTGCAAAGTTCCTTTTACTGTTCACCATATCTTAATTGAATGTCCTGTTTTTAATTCTTATCGTGCTCGTTTTTTTAGATCAGCATCTTTAACATTACAAGACCTGGTGGGTGAAAAATACCACCCTAATATTTTTAATTTTTTAAAAGCTATTAATTTTTTCAATTGCATTTAGCATATTTTTTCTCCTTTAGTAATTTTAAAGGATTCAATGAATTACTTCTTTGTTTTGTATTCTTATGAATCATAGTTTCGATTCTATTCGTATCTGTTTCATCTTTATTCATGTGTTTTTATCTTTATACCGCTGATCTTGTTTTTTAATAAATGAATTTTTTATAAACCTTTTTATAATTTTACCATTAGATTGGCGCAGCATGGCCAAGCATGGCTCTTGCGCCAGAAAACTCTACTCTACACTCTACACTGGACACACTCGATTCACCCATATTCATTTGTTGTTAGGTGAACAACCACCACTGTGTTCGCGATGCCATTGTCAAATGTCTGTTCAACATATTTTATCAGAATGTCCAAAATTCAATGTTCAACGTTTACAGTTTTTTCAAAAGTCTTGCCCTTCATTATCTTCCCTGCTTGATAAGACACCTCATGTCCAAATTTTTGCTTTTTTAAAGTCCATAAAGTTTTATCCATTGATTTAAATCTTGTTTACTTTTTAGCTTCCCCTTTTCTTCTCTTTACGACGTCTAGACACCATCCACCATTCGGCTTTGCGAATTTGCTCGGGTGCCTTTCGAACATCACCCATAGAAAGCCTCTATAATATCTGCCACCAGTTACCACTAGACTTAAGGCGTAAAAAAATATCTACTTTATACTTTCTACACGCACAAGCTACCTTGAATAATCCATTGGGTGAAATGGCCCCATCGGCTGGACTGCGGAGACTCTATGATGCGCGTCCCTTTCACGTACGCCCTTTTTGTGAGAGAATGAAAATGCTTCTGAATGATTTAGAACTTAATGATATTACTATTAAATCGGTTCGTTCTTTCCAATTCTCTCCTTGGAATATTCCAAAATTTACCTTTTTGAACCCGTTTTCTGGTTTCAATAAAGACATAACTGCACCAATTGTTTTACAGAAGCTTTTCCGCTATCATCGCTGTCAATATTCTTCTTTTGCACCAATTTTTACAGATGGTTCGAAATCGGATGGACATGTCGGTAGTGGCATCATACTTCCATCTGAGACACTGAGCTATCGTTTGCACAATTGTTGCTCAGTATTTACTGCTGAGTTGACTGCAATTTTCTGTGCTCTTGAGAAGATCTCGCCAAAAACTCAGGGTAATTTCATAATCTATACTGATAGCATGAGTGCTTTGGAGACATTATCCAACTATCATAATCGAATGCATCCAATTGCCATTGAGGTATTGTCTCTTTTACAAACTCTTAAGGAAAAGGGATTTAATATTATATTTAGCTGGGTACCAAGTCACGTGGGCATAGTTGGAAATGAAGCAGCAGATGCCGCTGCAAAACATGCTTCCACTTTGCTGTGTCAAAGCATCCCATATAGTGACTTTAAAACAGCCATTTTTTCCCGCCTGCTATCAATATGGCAAGGAAAATGGGATCTGCAGACTGAGAATAAGTTGCATTCAGTCAAACCATCCATTGGTTTATGGCCTACGATTCCTATACGAGAGCTCGACGTTAAGCTGACTCGTCTTCGTATAGGGCACTCACGTTTTACGCATAAGTATCTTATTTTTGGAGATAGTGCTCCGATATGTCCCACATGTCGGGTAGTTTTTAGCATTAAACACATTTTAATAGAATGTTGCTCATTTAGCTCACACAGAATTCGTTTTTTTAAATCATCTTTATCTTTAACAGACTTAGTGGGAGAGACGTACCACCAAAATATTTTCAAATTCTTAAAGGCTATTCGCCTTTTCACGTACATTTAATTCATTTTTTGTATTTTCGATTTGTTTGACAACTACAAAACACTTTGTGACTTTCATTTTTATTTCCACATGTACACCATCATTGCTCATTTTAAATTTTTGAATTTTATATGTTTATTGTAATCTATTCAATTCTTTCCCTCTTTTACAGGGGATAAACAGTTTTATATTTTAACTGATGAAGCAAATTTTTTATGTAGTATGATTTTAAACCATATGCTTGGCGCAGCATGACCAAATATGGCCCTTGCGCCAAAAAAATTCAAAACAACAACAACAACATCCCCTTATCTTCTCTTCGATAAATGTTTTAAAATGAGATAATTTTACCCATTGTTTGGCGCAGCATAGCCAACATCATGGCTCTTGCGCCATAAAACCTCAAACAATCAATCAATCCCTAAAATTAATTGTTCTCCTCTGATTTCTAATTGGACGTATCACCTTCAGGTGTAAGAAATGTTTCCTCCCTTTTATTTGATTAATTTCGAAGTTGACAGACTGCTTACATGGATGTTACAATGACAATGTTATGATGCTATATAGAATCATAACATACATATTTCACTTTTATATATGATTTTATGTCATAAGATGAACTAGAGATAACATCCTCCCTTCGACTTTATCGCTTACATCCACAAAATGACACACTTTTCGTGCGTAGTTTCATTTTCTACTAAGGATAACGAAATGTGCATTTTAGTCTTTTTTCCATCGAGAATTTAGGTTCACAATTTGATATTTTTATCAGTTAATCTACAATTTTGGTAGATTTTATTCATCTAGTTCTAACATTTCTAATCTCCTGCGAAGGAAGCAACATGCCTTTAATAGAACGACAGCTGCAGAATGCAATTAATAAGCTACTAGTTTGGTGCGATAATAATGGATACACTATTTCTCCTGAAAAGAGTCGGTGTGTCCACTTTTGTAGAAAACGGGGCATTCATTTAGATCCAAATGTTCATGTTCGCAATATCCCTATTCCAATAGTACCTGAAATACGTTTCCAAGGAGTCATTTTCGATCGAAAACTGACCTTTCTCCCTCATACTTTATTTTTACGGAAAAAATGTGAAAAATCATTGAATATCCTAAAAGTGCTCTCCAGAACCTCTTGGGGAGCAGATAGAACCTCTCTTCTCCGTATCTATGAGGCAGTCATACTTTCCCGTCTCGATTATGGATGCATGGTATATGGTTCCGCTCGCTTATCTGTTTTACGACGATTGGATACCATCCACCATTCTGCCTTGCGAATATGTTCAGGAGCTTTTCGTACTTCACCCACAGAAAGCCTTTATAATATATGTCACCAGCTACCGTTGCATCTAAGGCATAAAAAAGTATCATCCTTGTATCTTTTAAGAGTGTTATCTGTCCCGAATCATCCCATAAGTCAAATGAAACTTCCAGTTAGTCTTCGAAGACTCTATGCTGCTCGCACCTCTCCCATTCTCCCTTTCGTCGAGAGAGTCAAAGAATTTCTGCAAGAGTCGGAACTTGATAATGTTCTTATTAAGTCTGTCGATTTGTGGTCCTTTCCACCTTGGGATATACCACAAATTTCGTTTATGAATCCCTTTGTTGGATTTGATAAATCCACAACAGCGCCAGTAGTTTTCAAACAGCTATTTCGTTATCATCGTTGTAAATATTCAGATTTCACACCAATTTTTACAGATGGCTCGAAGTCGGATGGATTTGTTGGTTGTGGCATTATTATTCCATCTAAGACGCTGAGCTATCGTTTACATAATTTTTGTTCTGTATTTACTGCTGAGTTGTTGGCAATTTTTTGTGCACTTCAGGAGATTTCATCTGCCAATGAACGCAATTTTATTATATACACAGATAGCATGAGTGCTTTGGAAGCACTATGCCACTATGACAATCGATTGCATTCATTTGCCTTGGAAATACTGACTACTCTGCAGTTTCTCAAGAGTAAGGGATTTAATATAATTTTTAGCTTTGTTCCAAGTCATGTGGGAATATATGGCAATGAAGCGGCTGATTATGCCGCAAAAACTGCTTCTTCACCTTTATCACAAGAATTGCCATATGGTGATGCGAAGAAAACATTTCTTAGACATCTTTTTTCTACTTGGCAAAGGAACTGGGATCTACATATCCATAATAAATTGTATTCTATCAAACCTTCCATTGGATTGTGGTCTGCTCTTCCTATACGAGAGATCGACGTCAAATTGACTCGCCTCCGTATAGGACATACGCGTTTCACTCATAAGCACCTCATTTTTGGAGACAGCGCACCCGTATGTCCCACTTGTCATACCAATTTTACTGTGAAACATATTTTGATCGAATGTCCTTCTTTTAATTCACATCGTCAGAACTTTTTTAATTGCTCATCTGTTACTTTGCGTGACTTGATGGATGAAATACACCATCCAAATCTTTTTAATTTTTTGAAAGCCATTTGTTTTTTTCAGTATATTTGATAATTCTGTCTTTTTTATTTTTTTGCTTGCATTGCAAATTTTTAAACAATTCTGCCAATATTACCATTTTTTTTAGCGCACATTTTAGAAACTACTGTTTACCTTTTAGCATTTGATGTCTTGGATTTAAATTTTTGACCATATGCATGGCGCAGTTTAGCCAATTATGGCTCTTGCGCCAAAAAATCCTCAAAATACCATACCAAAATACCATCTAACATTTCTAAACAAAGATACAAGGAAACGTATATCCATTTGGAGGCAGTAAATGTACAGAGAAGACTACAAGTATGGACTGCATCTATTTGATGTGTGTGTGCGTGCTCACTATTGAAGGAGTCACGGTTTATCACAGTGAGCAGTTTTGCATCTTTTGAAAAATATAGACTTCTATAAATTATCTTTTTATATTACTTTTAGGCTTATGAATTTATTTGAACTGGATATTGAGGCACATTTTAAAATTTATATTTAGAACGCCACTCCTTTCTACAGTCTTTTTGATTGGATTCATATCAGTGGTGTAAGGAGGGTGATTTTTTTCAAATTTGTTAGTAGATATAAATCATCGATATCAAAAGATGGAAGGGACGTGATGAAACAGTCATTTCCCACTACTACCTAATCTATTGAAATAAAAAACTAAGCACGTCAGTCAAATAATCGACTCGTCATAGTGAACAATTTTCGTGCCAATTGTTTTCGATATTTACTATTTAGTAGTTTAAAATTAATTACCTGTCTCGCACCTATACGAGGGGCAGATGTCATACTGACTCGCCTCCGTATAGGGCATACTCGGTTTACTCATAAACATTTACTCTTTGGAGAGAATGCGCCAAAGTGTCCCACATGCTTTACTGAATTAAATGTTTATCACATTTTAATAGAATGCCCGAACTATAATCATCATCGCTCTCGCTACTTTCAATCATCTCATGTAACTCTTTCAGAATTGCTGGGAGAGAAACACCATCCGGGAATTTTTAACTTTCTGAAAATTATCGGCTTTTTAACGAACATTTAACTTTTTAACCGATGTTTGGAAATTTATCATTTAATTCTTTTACATTTTAAATCCTTTTTCTTAATGTTTTTAAGTGTTGTTATTTAAATAGATTTGAAACTTTTTTTATCGCACGTATGGCGCAGTTTGGCCGAGATTGGCCCTTACGCCAAAAACCTCCAAACCAAACCTGTCTCGCATACAAAAGCATCGATGTACACTTAAATTTTCAGTGTTCCTAGTTTATCAAAAGTATGGTGGCCTCATGGTGAAGCCTTAGCTTTGAGATTGTAGGCCTCTAGTTTCAAAATTAAGTGGAAGATATTTTGGAGTAAAATAATTTCAAACTTTCAAGATTCAAATTAAGAGTTTCAAGTCCTTCTATCCTCTACAAAAATTATCCTTGAAGTTTTTAAATTAGGCCTTCATAAAATAAATGAAGGAAACGGTTTGGTTGGTTGCTTCGATACGATTTTTATGGCACAAGAGCCAGAGTTGGTTACGTTGCGCCAAGACACAAGGTATGAAGGAAAGGGACTGTTACATTAACAAAATGGGATTTTTATACTTAAATTGCTTCATGTTAGTAATTTTTCAATACATTTTTAATTCACTCCCTCGAGTGCCAGAGATATGAAATTTTGTACATTCAGATGATATCGAAAGCAATACATATAACTCACGATATTATAGAAGTCATATTCGTTGTGTTAAGAGTACTTAGAACTTCACTAATTTTTGGTCAATTCCCGTAAAATTTGAACTTTGAGATAGAAAGGAAGTGATAAATTTTCAAATAATCTTAAAAGATATTTTGCTGCAACTAAACATTTAAAAAAAATACGAGAATAGAAAATAGATTCATTCAGCAGTTGTCTTATTTGTTCTAAAGAATATTTTTTATGATTCATGCAAAATCTCAAAAAACTTTTCGGTAAAAATTTCCTTTATTCATCATAAAATTCAGTTTTTAGTTTTCAATTCAAAAGGATTTAAATAATGTAAAAAATATTTCATTCCCTTTCAGTCAATAAGTATACTGCTGAAAAAGTTATGAAGCCAGCATTTTATCTTTCTTTAAATATTTAATCTTAAGGAATTATGAAAGGAAATGTTCTTGACATTGCAAAATTTAAACAGAAACTAAAAATAATTTCTTAATTCTGCGAACACATCTAACCGATTTACGAAGTTTTGAATAACAGTATTTTAGGACAATCCAATCCAAGACTGATTGACGTAAAATTCGTAATTTTACGTCAGTCAGTCTTGGAGAAAGTACGGACATTGATTTGCGTACCATCTTAGAGATGTTCATAGAATTAGCCTAAGATCTTGCAATTTTATAAGTTAGTGATATTCAAATTTTCATAACTCCCCCATTTTTAGTAGCAACTGAATGGACCTTTTATTTTATTTAAAATAATAGAGTTTCAAAGTCCTCTTTCTAATTAGGACTGAAGAAAACCGAAGGATCTGTGAAAAACTATAAAATTTTTAATTGACCAGAGCGTAGATTACAACAAATTATTACATTTTTATCTTCTTGAATGCGATGTCGTGAAAGGAGGAAACATTATAATCGTCCAGAATTTCAAACTCGAGATTTTGACAGATCTTCACGAAAAACACATTTTTGGAAATGCGTCTGTCTGTCGTTCTGTTAATCTTTCTCAGAAAAATGACGTACAAGATTTGAGAAAGAGGGATCAGATATCGTATGAGGACTCAACACTACATTTGTAGATAGTTATAAAATTTTGAACTTAATCCCTTCAGAGGAAATGAGCCATTCCAGCTGCCGCGAGTGCACACGAGCTCGATAGCAACTAAAAGACATAAAGAGCTAAATGTATAAAATTTGGTACACAGATTTAGCATTTAAATGTTATATACCCAAATCTTTACCCAGATTTATACCCAAATCTTTCAAAGGGTTGACTGTCTATTTCTATGTATTTTTGTATGCATGTGAGCGCAATAACTCATCAGTGAGTGTCAAATTTTGGTTACAATTCAACAAAAAAAAAAATTTGTCGAAAATACATCTCCCCGCATCATATTCAGTACAAATATTAGATTCACCGCAATGATATATATTTCCTTACTAAAATTCTCAAATGACATGCACGGTATTTGTGGACCTGCCCAAGGTGCACGTAGTTATACAGGGTGAGAGGAATAACAGCTTCATTAGAGAACATGTGAGTTTTTTTTGCAGTGACCACTGCTCTGTTTTTTATATTGTTTGGTATTTCGTGTAATCTGGTATATGTAAGCCCACAGCCCTAGAAGTATCTTTTTCTGTATTTTCCAGATTGAGATGAAATAATCCATCGATAGTTAATTTTTTAATAATGTTTAATGATATACATATCAATCGAATTATATGTAGAAAGTATGCATAAACAATAACATGTTAAAAATGCAGAAACTAATGCACAAGTATTAATTATTGGTTTCATATAAAAAATTGAAGATAATGAAAAAGAATTAAAAAATGATATCTAAGCAGTTTTAAAAGACGAAATGTAACATCTTTATTTATATTTCATGCTTGAGTAGCCTCTTAGCCGTTGCAGTTCCAGGGAATTGCACCGTTGCCCGGGGAACACCACGTGGAGGTGGGCTACTCTCGTTCCCCACCCGCCAACCCTCCCTTCATTGCTGCAGCTGACAAAAGTTTTTTTTTTATTTTATTTTTTATTGCTGCTGCTGAAGTTTTTGTTTTTGATGATGACAACATGCTTGTTTCATAATTTTATGACAACCGAGCACAGTTTGTGATGTTGAAAATAATATTAAACAGCTTCCAGAAGCACATGACAGTTTTTGAACTTGCATCCGAAGCAGATACGGTGTTTGAACATTTGGCAGCAGATAATCTTTGGATCAGTCATGAACAGTATTCGGAGACTGCCGACAGTTTCGATGTTAAACTGTCTATATCCGCTGTCGGTATTCCGCCGGCAAGTCCAGAGCCAAGCACAACAGATAGATGTCATATGACTCCACAACCGGGACACCGATCGGAGCCAATCGGGCCGGCAAGTTCAATCCACAGCAGATTTTATAAACCATGTATGATTTCACTACCGGAGCATCAGCTAACCGGACTTGAGCAGCAACCAGTTCAGCTGGAATGTCCAATGCCTGGCAAAATCGAAACACTGCATACGAGCGAACCACGGCAACTCGCGGTTCAGGCGGTTGAGATGGTACTACCGCATTTGGATCCAAATCAGGATCAGAAACCACATCCCCAGTAGATGTTAAACGGGGAAATAGGGAATATCTTATCAGTTCCCAAATTGTCACAAAAACGATGAGTCCACCGACGGCCGTAGCCACAGTGAAACAGTCAAGAAACGCACTAAGCATTGCTCAGAACAAGAAAGTCACACAACGATCGGTTGCAGAAAAGTAAATAAATTTTAGTAGAAATCAACAGTGTATGTTTTTATTGTTCCTTCTGCTACATTGTTCGTATCTTGTAATTATGTTGAGTATTTAAACAGTTGCATAGCCGATGACAATACAACATAAGTGACTGTTGAAATATTTTTTTGTTCGATAACAATTGAAATGCGAGGATAATTATTACCATCTTAACAATCGAATATATGCCAATAATCAAGCATAATAATTTCGATAGGGGACTAAAAGTGAGTTTTTATGTAAAGGAATTATATAGATATAAATATAAATATTTATTGCAAGTATGATTAGTTATTAGAGTTTCTATGGGCAGTTAAAATTAATCTAATTTATCGAAAATGCACGTAAAAAATAAAAATAACATTCTTATTTCACTTTATATAAATAAGGAAGTAAACACCTTTCCCTAATTATAGGATGGGCATAGGAATTAGGTAGCGAAGAAGTGTGGAAAACAAATGAAAGTTGAATTTAGTGTTTGATTGAAAAGAATTACATAATTTGTAAATTTTAATTTCGCATTTTATATATCTTTATTAATCAATTCTTTCGTTGGACAATAACTTATTACAACTGAAAAGAAGATGAACTTTTACTTCAGAATAACATTTTTCCATTTTACAGTATACAGAGAGTCTCAAAAAAGTAAAACTGTATATATATATTCACAAATTGTTTTTCATAAACCCCTTCCCTGAGGAAAAATGTCAATGATAAAAACATTTTTCCTCAATTTATCGACAAGGAAAAAATTTTCTTGCTTCTACCTGTAAAATATGCTGACAAAAATGTATTGACTTGCATGATTTATCCATACTTCTGACCAGTTTTTGTGCGAGTCTTTCTTTGTGGTTTTCAGATAAATTAAAGTTGAAATTCACATAGGGGACTTTACACGAAACCTGTAGACTTATATTGAATTTTTCTGAGACCAAAAAAACATGTTTACAATAGACGCATGTTTTAATTATGTCTGTTGTAAACAAGATAAATTAAAGCTGAAATTTATATAGGGGACTTTACACCAAACTTGCAGACTTCTATTGAATTTTGAAGCAAATGTATTCAAAAGAAAAATCCCCTCAGGGGCTCACCTACTATAGGTGAGTACGGGTGTCCCAATCCCGAGGTTCCCAGGGATCTTTACTCCCTTTGTTTTACTCTCCACTACGCTTTCTGCTGTCTCCTTTTTTTCTTTCCCTCGAGGGTAGGCGAGGGAGCTCTCCATGAGAAGCTGTCGCCACTCTGTTTGCTTCCTGCTTCTCATGGACAGCAAATACCCCCACGGGTTGACCGTGCGTGGCAACCCATTACACGGGTGGTGCACTTGTGGTCCCCAGTGTATCAATTCGGTCGGTAGCTGGCCACCAGAGTGGTCAGTCTGCTAGGGATCAAGCGTAGGGGTCACCTCTTGGGCTTGGCGTTAAGGGTGGTCACTGTCCCCGGGGGTGGCTCCGAGGGTATAGGTTTCGGCTAACACTAGGGTAAGTACCGAGGCTGGGGATGTCCAGAGCCGGTGGCTGCCTTCCCTTGTTGGGCTCCGTGGTGGGCGGTGTCGTCGAACCTAAATCTTCATAGTATATCGTATGGCTCCTCGCAAAAAGGGTCCCTTCAGTGGGCACCATATTTATCCAAGACAAACTGAAAAACTATTTGCAATTTATTTTATTGTAAAACGTATCTCTTCTGATGATGCAACCTTTGAAAATGTTTCCCCATTTCTTGTGGAGAAAGCCCTCACTTCTAATGTCGGTGAAGTTGCTAGTGTGCGTAAGCTACGGACAGGAGACTTACTTGTTGAAGTGGCATCTCGTCAACAGTCGCAAAAAATTATGAAATTAAAAACCTTTGGTACCATACCTGTTTCTGTCTCTCCCCATAATTCCTTAAACTCTTCAAAAGGAGTAATTACATGTGGAGGCTGTTAAATGAGCCTTTGGACGTCATTGAAAAGGAACTGAAAAGTCAAGGAGTCACTCACGTTCGCCGTATCACGATTAGGCGCGATGGTAAACTCCTGGAAACCAAACATCATGTTCTGACCTTTAATTCTCCCAACCTTCCAGACTCAATTAAAGCTGGATATATGAAATTGGTTGTGAGGCCCTATGTGCCAAATCCATTGCGATGCTTTAAATGCCAGCGTTTTGGCCATTCAAAGGCAAACTGCCGCGGGACCCTTACATGCGCCCGTTGTGCAGCCGCTGGTCATGAAAGCAATGAATGTTCACAAAAGGAAAAATGTGTTAATTGCAAAGGTGATCACACCTCTTTTTCACGTGTCTGCCGAAAATGGAAGCTTGAGAGGGAAATTATTTCTGTGAAATTTGCGCAAAATATTTCCTTTCCTGAGGCTCGGCGTCTTGTGAAAGCACAGACTCCTAAAGAAGGCAAAAGCTATGCTACCGTAGCAAAACTCTCACTTACTGCATCAGGGACACAAACGAAACCAGTTGTTATTTTGACTACCGATACTGAATCGGACCACATTTCTTCCAGCCCAATTAAAGAACAAATAGCATCGAAAAGTAAAAAGAAAAAACTAACGTCTGCATCACAGAAGTCTCTTGCTTTGAAATTTGCAAGACGAGGATCTTCAATTAAAGATCTTAAATCCATTAAATCGGTTGCCCTGGAATTGGGTAAAACTGGTCTCGCTGGTAAAGATTTGCCCACCTATAGTAATTTGCCCACCTTTAATAATTCATCTATAGGAACCGAGCTTTTAAAAATCCATCCATCTGAAGAGGATGATGATGATGATGATTTACAAATGAGTTGCGAACCGCCAGCAACTCTGCCTACTGGTGCTGATAACAGCTCCCCTCTTATTCCTTAATAGTTAGTTTCGTCTCATGGAATTGTCGTGGTCTTCGGTCGAAATTAGAGGACGTCAAGGCTCTTATTAATGCTTCACATCCCGTTTGCGTTGCATTGCTAGAAACGCACTTGAAACCAGATACTTCTCTGAAGTTGCGGGGTTACAGTTGCGTGCGTAGGGATATTGATACTTATATCTCAAACTCTGGAGGCGTATGTATTTTCACCTGCAACAATTATCCCAGCACTATTCTAAACTTGCATACTTCTTTGCAAGCTGTGGCTATCCAGGTTCATATTAGAACTTTAGTCACGGTCTGCTGCATATATCTATCGCCAAATGACGTCATCTCTCAAGATGAACTAAATATTTTAGTTGACCAGCTTCCAACACCTTTCATATTACTGGGTGATTTCAATGGCCAAAGTACCCAATGGGGTTCCGACAGTATCAACCTCCGTGGGCGGCAGATTGAACAATTCCTTTCTGATAACCCCCTCAGGGGCTCACCTACTAAAGGTGAGTACGGGTGTCCCAATCCCGAGGTTCCCAGGGATCTTTACTCCTTTAGGTTTACTCTTTTCTACACCTTGTGCTGTCACCTTTTTTTTTCTTTCCCTCGAGGGTAGGCGAGGGAGCTCTCCATGAGAAGCTGTCGCCACTCTGTTTCCCTCCTGCTTCTCATGGACAGCAAATACCCCCACGTGTTTGCCGTGCGTGGCGACCCATTAGACGGGTGGTGCACTGTGGTCCCCGGTGTATCAATCGGCCGGTAGCTAGCAACCTCAGTTACTAGTCTGCTAGGGATCAAGCGAAGGGGTTACTCCTTGGGCTTGGCGTTAAGGGTGGTCACTGTCCCCGGGGGTAACTCCGAGCGTATAGGTTTCCGATTAGCACCAAGGTAAGCGCCGAGGCTGGGAATGGCCAGAGCCGGTGGCTGCGTTCCCTTGTTGGGCTCGGTGGTGGGCGGTGCCGTCGAGACCCGAAACCCTGTTCATATCGCATGGGGCCTAAAAACTTTTCTCCCTTCAGTGGGCAACGAACAGAATTCAAAAAATCGAAACAAACCTATTTTGATCATTTTTTTGTCTTCAAGCGTTTGTCTGACACAAAGGAAACATTTCATACGGTTTCACCATTCCTTGTCGAGAAAGCTATCGTGAGCGTAATTGGAGAAGTACCATCCATCCGTAAACTTCGTTCTGGTGACCTACTTGTGGAAGTTGGTACACAAAAACAATCCCATCAAATTTTAAAAATGAAAGCTTTGGCTACAATTCCTGTTGACGTGAGCACTCATTCTTCCCTTAATTCCTCAAAGGGTGTTATAACCTGTGGGGAGTTGTATCCTTCTACTATTGAAGAAATTATGAAAGACCTGAAATCTGAGGGAGTAACTCATGTACGTCGTATTTTTATCCGACGAGATGGACAACTCCTCCCCACAAAACACCTTGTTCTCACTTTCCAATCTCCAACTTTGCCAGAAAAGGTAAAAGCAGGCTACCTGAAATTAGCTGTGCGACCCTTTATTCCTAATCCTCTGCGATGTTATCAGTGCCAGCGATTTGGACATTCTAAAATTTCCTGCCGCGGGACACCCACTTGCGCCCGTTGTGCAGAGAAAGGACACGACAGCCAGCAGTGTACGGCTCAAGAAAAATGTGTTAACTGCAGCGGCGATCACACATCCTTTTCTAGATCTTGTCCGCGTTGGCAGCTGGAGAAAGATATTATTGCATTGAAGACTAAGGAACAATTATCGTATGGAGAGGCAAAAAGAAAGATCCTCACTCAAACACCTCAGCCCGGTTTAAGTTATGCTTCAGCTGCAAAAGTTCCAGTTCCGGGAAATTTCTGTAGAAACTGCTCCTGCATGAATTGTTCCCCACGTCTGAGAAAATTTCGCAGACCGTGGTGGAATGAAGCTTGCCGCGATAGCTATAAGAATCAGAAAAAACGCTGGAATATTTTCAGAAGGTACCCTACGATAGAAAATCTTGTGGCTTTTAAAAAAGCCAAAGCCTTAGCTCGACGCATTCGCAGACGTAGTCAGAGGGAATCTTGGATCAAGTTTGTGTCTTCGATCACATCCTCAACTCCCCCCAAACTTTTGTGGAAAAGGATAAAAGCTGCAAATGGGATCTATAGTGAAACTTTTATTCCTGTTTTAAAAATAGGAAATTTAGTGCATTCCTCCCCATTAGACGTAGCTAATATTCTCGGTCATGCCTTCGCACAAGTTTCCGCAATCGATTCTTACAGCCCGGAGTTTCTGGCAATTAAGAATCCCGCGGAACGGTTGCCTCTGCACTTTAATGACCTAAGCACTCATTCATACAACTGTAAATTCAGTATGTTTGAATTGACAACGGCTCTGTCTCAAGCCGGAGACACAAGTCCGGGGCCAGACGGAATAACTTATAGCATGCTTCGCCATTTAAATGAAACCTCCTTATCTAATTTGTTTCTACTTTTTAACAGAATTTGGACTGAACATAAATACCCTAAACAATGGAGCGAAGCTACTGTAATTCCAATTCTAAAACCAGGAAAAGATCCATCAAACCCTCTGAACTATAGACCTATTGCCCTTACCAATTGTCTTTGCAAGACCTTTGAACGCATGGTCAATGCTCGACTAATCTTCGAATTGGAGAAACAAGGATGCATACCCCAGTTTCAGAGTGGTTTCCGTAGAGGCAGATCAACTTTTGATAATCTTATTTTATTGGAAACCCAAATTAGGAACGCATTTGTCAGGAGGAACCACCTTGTCTCCATTTTCTTTGATATTGAGAAAGCATATGACCGTGCGTGGCGCTATGGCATACTTTCTACACTTTTTAAATTTAATTTTAGAGGAAACATGCCTATATTTTTACAGAACTTTTTATCTCATCGTATGTTTCGAGTTCGTGTTGGTGGTTTTTATTCAAATCATTTTATACAGGCTGAGGGTGTTCCGCAAGGAAGTGTCCTCAGCGTCACGCTTTTTATTGTGCATCTTAGTCAAATTTTAAAGTATTTGCCTTCATTTGTCCAAGCCAGTCTCTATGTTGATGATCTGCAGATTTCATGCGAAGGTAGTAACATGAATTTAATCGAACAGCAATTGCAAAATGCAGTTAATAAAGTGGTTACTTGGTGTAATAAAAATGGTCACACTATCTCTCCTGAGAAGAGTCAATGTGTTCACTTCTGTAAGAAGAGGAATATGCATTTAGATCCTGTTGTAAAGATACGCGATACACCAATTCCAGTTGTGACTGAAGTCATATTTTTGGGAGTGACGTTCGATCGTAAACTCACTTTCCTTCCACATATATTAAACTTGAGGAAGAGATGCGAAAAAAAATTGAATATCTTAAAAGTTCTCTCCAAAACATCCTGGGGAGCCGATCGAACCTCGCTACTCCGTATATACCAAGCGGTCATTCTCTCACGAGTGGATTATGGCTGTATGGTTTATGGGTCTGCCCGCCCTTCTGTTTTGAGACATCTTGATACTGTCCATCACTCTGCTCTCAGGATCTGCTCTGGTGCTTTCCGCACTTCTCCAGTTGAGAGTTTATATGTAATTTGTCACCAGTTGCCACTTTGTTTGCGGCGTCAAAAATTATCTACTTTGTTTTATTTTCGTGCACAATCTGTTCCAAACCATCCCATTCATTGCATGGGTTTTCCTGAAAACCTTCAAAGAATTTATGATGCCCGACCTTATCATATTCTTCCTTTTTGTCGGAGAGTCAAAAATTCCCTGCTCGACTCGGACCTTAATAACGTTGCCATTAAATTTCTTGATTTTTATTCTTTTCCTCCTTGGGATATTCCCAATTTTTCCTTTTTGAACCCTTTCTTGGGGTTTGATAAGTTTTCAACTGATCCTGTTATTTTCCAACAACTTTTTCATCAGCACCGCTCTCGGTATTCTTCTTTTACCCCAGTGTTTACAGACGGCTCAAAATCAGATGGATATGTTGGTTGTGCCATTGTAACTCCATCTGATACACTCAGCTATCGTCTAAACAACGTTTCTTCTGTTTTCACTGCTGAGTTGGTAGCAATATTTTACGCACTACAGGAAATTTCACTCTCTACTCAGCGTAGTGTTATCTTATATACTGACAGTATGAGTGCTTTGGAAACACTTACTCATTTCCACAACCATATGCATCCAGTCGCTTTTGAAATTTTGTTTAACCTGCGGAAACTAAAAAATAGGGGCTTTAATATTCTTCTCTGCTGGGTTCCGAGTCACGTCGGTATTTCGGGCAACGAAAAAGCTGATGTTGCAGCTAAATCTGCATCAACATCTCTGTCTCTGGCCCTCCCATATTGTGACGTCAAAAATTTACTTATTTATCAAGTCTTTACAACTTGGCAAAAATCATGGGATCTGCAGATCCAGAACAAACTACATTCAATAAAACCCACAATTGGGTTTTGGCCTGCTCTACCTATACGGGAGGCTGATGTGAAATTGACGCGCCTCCGTATAGGACATACTCGCTATACTCATCGTCACCTCATCGTCGGTGAAAGGGTGCCAATGTGTACCACTTGTAACATTGCTTTTAGTATTGAACATATCTTAATCGAATGTCCCGATTTTAATGTTCATCGTCGAAGAATTTTCTACTCGTCTTCTCTTAAATTACAGGACCTGGTGGGTGAAACACACCACCCAAATATTTTCAGATTTCTAAAAACCATTGGCTTTTATTCTTCTATTTAGTAATTTTGACTTTTATTCATGTTTCACCTTTTTACTTTGCTTCATTGTAACACTTTCATCACATCAGTATTTTTTTTTAAATCATTAACATAATTGCAAATTAATTTCCTGCAATTTCACGCTGATCCCTTTCGTTTTTATATTTTTTAATGTGTGTGGTTTTATTGTCGGCCATTTTTATTACCATTTGCTTGGCGCAGCATGGCCAAACATGGCTTTTGCGCCATAAAACACCACAAAACCAACCAACCAACCAACCTGCATGAATTGTATTAAATTTACAGTCAAAACAAAAATTGTTGAAAAAACATCAGAGTCAGAAACTGAACCATCTTCAAATAGTGTTCCAGACACAAACCCACAAAACGCAAAACATCATCCAAATCGCAGAAATCACTTAAACTGAAACTTTCGAAATCTAACATTCCAGAAAAAATGATTTCAGA
This sequence comes from Argiope aurantia, assembly GCA_026543865.1. Lineage (NCBI taxonomy): Eukaryota > Metazoa > Arthropoda > Arachnida > Araneae > Araneidae > Argiope > Argiope aurantia. Next base: position 366 of record JAPMOR010090333.1, on the reverse strand, counting down.
AAAACTAAAGGCAAAATTAAGAAAATCAAAAATCAAAAATTCTGTTGCTCTGGGGCTTGCAAATCAGGGTGTGGTCCATAAAGACCTTGCGTCTGTTTTTGGTGGTATGTCCAAGAGCCCCGACCTTATAACGCTACATCCGTCTGAAGAGGATGATGAAGAACTTCAAATGAGTTGTGATGCCACGCACTCTCCAACTAACGTCTCAAATACCTCTCCTCAAAATAAACTTCCTTAATGGGTACTTTTCTTTCGTGGAATTGTCGCGGCATTCGTTCAAAACTTCACGACATCAAGTCCATGTTCAACCAGTTTCATCCAATATGTTTCGGTGTTCAGGAAACTTTCTTGTCACCTAACATTCCC